>JAHWFP010201760.1:43498-56413 GCA_023313725.1 Lithobius niger | reverse complement strand
GCCTTCGGACCTTCGACTCTCGTTCTTGATTTATGAAAACACCAGCACTCGCACTCGGCTTCGCTCGGGGTTTTGCTTCCCTGTGTTTGGTTTAAAGGGTAATTGTAGCTGTTCACTGTGGCGGATAATTTTTCGTCCTGCAATACTCCCTCTTTCCTCCAATGACCTCCTCCCCTCTCTTTTTCTCCCGTCCTCGTCTTGCCATCTCCCTTCCCTACCCGTACTCCTACCCGTCCATCTCCTTCCCTTCCTTCCCTATGAAACTTTGAACTAAAATAATGACTATAACAGGGTTCAGACAAAACCTGGAAAACCTGGAAATCTCAGGGAAATTGAAAATAGAGCTAAAATTTCAGGGAAATTGAAAATAGAGCCAAAATTTCAGGGAAATTGAAAATAGAGCCAAAATTTCAGGGAAATTGAAGAAAGCCTAAATTTCAGGGAAATTGAAGAAAGAGCCAAAATTTCAGGGAAATTGAAAATAGAGCCAAAATTTCAGGGAAATTGAAAATAGAGCCAAAATTTCAGGGAAACTTCAGAGAAAACAAGAAATTTGTTGAAAATCAGGGAAAAGACAGGGAAATTTGAAAAAAAAAATACCTTTGTGTCTGATCTGTAAGTTCCATTGAATTAGCAGATCAATCTTAGGCTAGTAGCAAATATTTTAATTTGTGCGTTAAGTGTTAAAGTATTTTAGACATTTCTTCAATAAACAAAATCTTAGGATAGTACCAACATCTATGATGAAAATGTGTTTAGTCCTGTCTGGACTAGTCTCTAAACAGCTTCTTTTTGGGATGTTACAAATATTAATAAAAACCTTAACTACTGCCTGTTTTCCCAACTAAACATCTTGTAAACACCTGGAAATTGCCATCGGATGGATCTGGAAAACCCGGAAATGTCAGGGAAATTGAGAATTAAAAATTGTCTGAACCCTGTATAAAACATTGCTATGCTACTTGTAGTTGAATTTGGATGGGTTGTTGAATTAAATACTGCCCTTTTTCCTGTCCCTCTTCCTTTTTCAAGATTTTGAAAAAATTGATTCGGTCTCCATCCCAAACTACAAACAAAAAATTTACTTTTTAGGTTCAGTTAATGCGTAAGTTCCGTAACATATGGTTAATGGTAAAGACACCCCCCCCCCCCCTCACCAATTACTTTAGTTTTTATCGCTATTATTATGGGGGCGTTCGACGAAGGTCTAACTGGAAAATGGTCTCATGGGATAATTATCTACTATTTGCGTAAATAACAAATCTGGAAAATCATCTAAATGGAATATCGTGTAATGGAAAATCATCCATACGGAGTATCGTATGGGGCGAGGGGTAATCGTCTAACTGGAAAATAGCATAGTTGGAAAACGTATACAGTGTAACAGTGTAATGGAAAATCGTCTAACACAAAATTCGTATAGCATATCAATGCCAAGTGAAGATATAACGGACACATTGCCCAACACACGGACATTCCCAGTCCACGCTGCTTCACCCCCCCCCCCCGCCACCTCCACTCGCAGTTTATCGCTTTGGCGAGCGATCCGTACCGTGTGGGAAAAAAAAACCTGAACCTGCGTGCATGACGTCATGTAAGACTGGCCGCTGAGATAACCGTGCCAAGGCCTTACTACATTAGTGGCCGGATCTTGTATGAAAAATAGCACACTAGACTGGTTTGGACAAAATGGCCGTCAAAAACCCCACTGAAGCGATTGATTTGTTCTGTTGCCGCATTCTGTCAAGCGAGGGCGACACTGACCGTTCAAATTGCCAACGTTCCTTTGCTTGCAACACGTTCTGGCTACACGAACGTGTTACTTTTTTTTTTTTTTTTGCAAGAGCAGGGAAATAGCTTAACTGTCGCTGTCGATACCTTTAAAAACTATCTAAAAATACTTTCATAGATAAAAATTTGCCACGCAAATCCACGTAAAAATTTAAATCATTATTTCGGAAACCGCCACTAGCTGTCCATAGATGTCGCGTCTCTCCGTACGAAGATGCTTGCAAGCAAGCAAAGGTGCGATTTGCATGGCCAATTCCCGAACAGACCTAGGCGAAATGAATCAGTCGTTGCGGCCATTTTGTCTAACCCCCTAATATCGTTGTAGGTCGGGCCAGATAGTTTACTGGCCATGACCGTGCAGAGCAAATTGTTAGTCGAGGCCACATTGTGCCAATTGCAACTTTTTGCTGGTAGGAGAATTAACACGCTCGCCCGTTTCAGGGCGCGTTTATGCAACGACTCGCCTTTGCATTCTCGCAGCTAGAAGCTAGAAATCTTCTGAACTTAATTCCAACATGGCGGCGGTTTTAGCTCTGTCGACTCGCAATGAAAACACTGAATAATGCGAGTTCAGAAGGGACTGTCAACATTTCGTCGGGAAGAATTCTTTATCTTATTGACACGGATTATAAGACTTAAAGCATTTACTCAAACGACGTCGTATTTAGCTAATCCAGACGGCGTCGTTACCATGGCAACGACAACTATGCCATTGCGATTAAATTCTAGCTGCGAGAATGCAAAGGCGATTCGTTGCGTAAACCCGGCCTTACTGTTTACCTGCCTGTTGCGGTGCTTGTTTTGCTATGAAACTCTAAGGCGTATTCCGTAAATCCACGCAAGTGTGAGTTGGGCTAAAAGTGAGTGTAAGGGTTAAAAGGCATCTATAGAAATACCCTCAGATGTCAGGTCACTCACATTCGCTTTTGCAGCTGTACTAAAATTGTTGACCCTTACCTTAGATGTTGGCACTCACATTTGCCCTCTCCACACTCACACTTGAGTGGATTTCTGGATACGGCTGTTAGACTTACAACGTAAGATTCTTCGCAAATGGTAACATTAGGTAAAGCAAGAAAAATTATCGCACAATAAAAACAAAGTGATCATACGTTTTCAGCAGTGGACGTAAAGGGGAGTGGGTCGTAAAAGTTGCCCGCTCCCCGCAGAAAAATATTTATTTTTACGCTTCTTAAATGACCACATTTGTGTTCTAGGTCTTGAAGGGCTAGGGTGCCAACGATTTTTTCTTTTATTTTGCGGTGGGGGTAGGGGGGAGTGAAAATTAGATATTTTAGTTTAAGGAGAATTAATCGTATGCGTGTAGTTTATTTCATTTATGTTGTTTATTAATGGAACCTCATCAAACACTTAAATTGTGCACTACAAACATTTTATATGCTAAAACAGGTCGTGATAAATGCATGCATGTCGGTGAGGACGTGGGAGTATCCGTGTGTAACTATCGCTTTATACTCCATCCCTTTTCACAAAGTCGTCTGGGAGAAATACTGTGGGTTTCGTTTCCCGGCTCCAACCAAGTTGGTACAACATCACCAGAATCTTAATTTACAAAGCACCGCTAAAAGGCATAAACTTTCCTGGCATGGGCGTCAACTGGCATTGAGTCCTGTGAAATACCTGTGAAAATTTGCAAACCGTTCTGAGGTGCCCTGGTGTGGAACCTTACGATAAAGCATGCGTGGCAGTTGCTCACGACGTCACCGTTTCCCATCCCCACGTTGGTGTGTGGGGTCATCTGATCGCGATGTCGCGTTTGCGGTCGGACACGTGCGGACGTACTCTGGCCAAGGGAGACCCAAACGAGAATCAGGCAAAAGACGTAATATCGACTATTTCAAGATGCCGTGGAACTAAGGCATAAAATGGCATCAAAGGGTCGACCAAGTCTGGTTCGCTGTACCTGGTACAAAGGGACGGCAAGGAAGAGCGTAAGCTGAGGCCTAAAATAAAATTCTGTGTTGCCTCAGTTACACTTAAATGCAACCATTCCACACCATACATTCACTATGTTTACATGGCCACAAGAAAACGCATTTTAAAGATGCGCTTTGAAATGCATATCAAAAAACGACACCCCGTTTACAAGGCGAAAGGCGGCGGTTAGGGCCAATGTGCTAAGGAAGGCGCTTCATGCCAGTGTGCTCAGTATGCCAGTATGCTGACATGACCTTCATTTGGCGAATCGTGAGTAGGTCCCACGCTGCTCTAGTCCCTGCATGTAGTAACCTAGGTCAGCTTAAACCCAATTAACCAAACGTGTGCAAATCTTACTGGTCTTTCTAGTCATGTACGCCACCTTTCAGTTTATTTACCTAAAATTCGAGTTGCACTAGCACAAAATACGTGGCCACCATGACTGTGTCCGCCATCTTTACCAGGCGTTCTCGAACGTATCAATGCGATTGCGAGTGTTTACATGAATAAAGACAATGCGCTTCAGACGTCCAATCCAGGTCTGTAAAGCGCTTCGGTTCTGTATCGCCAGATGGGATAAAGTGCCACGAATAGGTGTTTACAAGACCCACGGAGGTGACACCGACACGTTGTGCATCCCTCTGAAGCACTTGGAAGTAGTCATGTAAGCGTAGTGTTGTTAACACCTCGATAAATTAGTAAAAAAAATTAAAATGCAAACAATCACTACGTTTACATGATCACTTCGAAGCGCTTCAGAGGGATGTGCATTGCGTCCGTGTCGCCACCATGGATCTTGTAAACACCCGTTCGTGACGCTTTCTCCCATCTGGTGATACAGAACCGAAGTGCTTTATAGAGATGGATCGAGAGTCTGAATCGCATCGTCTTTATTCATGTAAACACTCCTATCGCAATGAGACGGAGAACGCCTGGTAAAGATGGCGGACACAGTTACGGCGCCCATGTATTTTGTGCTGGTGGTAAAATTCGAATTTTAGGCATGGACACTTATATTTGTTTATAGGCTTATAATTCGAATGGCACCAGCACAAAATACGTGGGCACCGTAACTGTGTCCGCCATCTTTACTAGGCGTTCCCTGTCCCATTACGATTGCGAGTGTTTACATGAATAAAGAAGCTGCGATTCAGACTCTCGATCCACCTCCGTAAAGCGCTTCGGTTGTGTATCACCAGATGGGAGAAAGCGTCACGAACGGGTGTACAAGACCCATGGTGGCGACACGGATGCGATGCGCATCCCGCTGAAGCGCTTCGAAGTACTCATGTAAACGTAGTGATTGTTTGCATTTTAATTACTTTTTACGAATTTTTCGTGGTGTTATCAGTTGTAAGAAGTGCCTTAATTTGTAGTTACGACCTTGCTATTACATTGTTCATTGTTTAAACACGATACCTTCAATTATAGTATTTTCCTAGCAGCACCCAAAAAATGTTTCAAAATAATGTTTTTTACAGTTTTTACATTTGAACCCTATAGGTAGGCTAATAATTGGTGTCTAGTGTAATAAGTGGTACCTAGCTTCGAGTATCACTGAAAAATTATTTTAAAAAAATCACCAATAAATAATCCAAAAAAAAAAAAAAAGGATTATATGAGGTCTGTATGGCTATGTGCATATGTGATCTCTCTTTAATTCCTAGCTATGGTTTGAAATGTAATAATATAAAAAAAAATCTATTGACCAATAAATACACAATACACTAGTCGAGAAAGAAAGAAGCCATTAGCCAGTACCCGCCCCGGTAGCGCAGTGGTTAGAGCGCCCGGCTAGTAAACGGGATGTCCTGGGTTCTAGTCTCAGTCGGGGCAGTTGTCTTTTCTTTCTTTCTCAGACTAGTACATTGTGTATCCTCACAAGGCCAGTCTTTAATGCAGACTGCTTGCTTCATTTACTAATTTTTAATCGTTTGCTAATAATTACCATGAGAAAAATATAAAAGACTAAGGCGGTAAAAATTTAAATTGTTTATGCCAATAGATCGCCGAAGAAAAATACAAGATAGTAGCCTAAAAAATTATAAAGTGAAATGTTAAAATACGAAAATCATTCCAGTATTGACGACACAATCTTTGCATTGATGGTGTTTCGTCTACTATTCCCAAGGCCAACTGTGATAGTAGCTGCGTTCCTCGCTGCGAGGAACGCAGATACTATCTCAGTTTGTCTTGTGTTACTACGCTCTCGCGAAACGGTGCAATGTTAACATGCGCGGATGGCGATCTGCGCGTGGTTGTTATAAGGCAGGTGGAGTGTATACCTTTAACACTTCAGCAACATGGTGTCTCAAACCTTACAGGAAAGTTTATTTGTGTACCTTTGCTGTTTTGAGTTTCCTTCAGTTATTCTTTAGCTTAAACATCAAACGAATTCGTGTTTGTTTTACAATTATATTTACTATTTGAAAGGTTCCGGGTGTGAACGATGCTAACTATTGACGAACTCGGTCCCTTCCTCATTCTTGCTCCCCAGCGAGTCCAGGAATTCTGAAAGTCGACACGTTGGGGGGCGATCCCTGATGGTTTGATGCTGTCGTTGTCTGCCAAAAAAAAGGGAGGCTTGTCTTGAAATAGGGAAGTTATCGAGCTGTACCACAGAGAATAAACTCTCTTCTGTTGTGCGTCAGTCGGCGATTTAGTGCAGGGCTGACATATCAGCAAAAGTAAGTAAGGGTGAGTTTATGCAACGACTCACCGTTGCATTCTAGCAGCTAGAATTGAATCGCGATGGTTTTCCTAGTGGCCTCTTAACTAAAATATTAACTCCGTTTAATTGCGAGCCGACAGAGCTAAAACCTCCGCCATGTTGGAATTTCAGATGATTTCCAGCTTCTAGCAGCGAGAAGGTGAAAGCGAGTCGTTGCATAAATGCGCCCTAACAGTTCATCACAAACTGCAGAAAAATAGAAACGCATAGGAATTGTTTTTAAATAGCTAGCTGTTTAATTATTTCCCTTTAGGAAAATGTAAGCACTGGAACGAAGTATGTTTTAGGGGCCCCCTGCGCACTAAGCGACCAAACCGTGTAACCAGGTTGCTGCAGCCAACGAGATTGCTTACGGTATAGACAGTATGTCTCAGAAGTCCTCAACCAGCGCTAGGCCTATATGGTATAGGCCTATACAGTGTAGGCCTATACGATGTACGCCTATACCATATTAGGCCTAAGGTGTACAAATCGGCAAACTATGAGCAAAATATGCATCTAATGGGAGTAGCAAATGTCTTCTACAATAGGCGTTCACTCGCAGTAAATCCAGGACTCGAACCCAGGACTTTCCTCTGGGTGTGGTGTAGGCCTATACCATAGGCTTATACCATAGGCCCATATACTGGATAATTATATTAAGACATATCGAAACGGACAGTGTTTTTTTTTAATATTGCTTTCTCAATTTTAAAATTCAAATTGCGGAAGCAATATTTTTTCTTATTGAACTATCTTCAGACTCGACGTTGAAACTTCAGCTCAAATGAAAGGAAATGTAAAAAATCTGGGCTTTAGTACAGAGTACTGCACAATGATTTGTGACGACGTGCCAATGAAGCACTTGTTCCATTTTCCCTTTGTTACCTGTGCGAATCGGGATTTTCCTATTTAGTGGGACTGATGACTTGAAAATGAGCTAAGATTAAAGGCACATAAATCCCTCCGTTCAGGCCGCTTTACTCTGCGTCACCTACGCTAAAATATAGTTCAAACGACCGCAGCGCGCATTGCTCTATGACTATAGTCATACTAATTTCGGGGCCGCTGCAACGTGAAACATCGTAAGACCAAGTCGCTAACGTGAGCGAAAGATTAATTATCCTTCCTCCAGGGCCGCGGCTTGCCAGCGATGTGGCGGGAGTTATATACCGCTCGGACCGAGCCGTTTAAAACAAGCCTAATAACATTCACGCGCCACTCCTGACATCTGCATCGTACCCTTAGACCAGGCAAATGAAAGGTAAATCAGTTTATATAAAACTATTTCCGGTAATGTATCGAGTGAAACTGTTAAAATATACCGGAGGGAGTTATGTGCCTTTAAAATTAACAATTGTTGTACCAAATTCGGAGCAGTTGTGCTCAGAAAAACAAGCACATTGCTCAGACAAAAAAAAAAAATGAGTCAACTTTTTTGTAACCCATTTATAATTACAAAGCATTGAATTTGTATTACCAGTATGGATGGGTCACGACCTGTCTCCAGGGGTAAAATTTTGAAAAATGTTTAGATTAGAAAAAGTTTGAGAAACACTGATCTAGAGCGTATTTTTAATGGGGTTACCCCATAATAGGTAATTATTTGGAAACCTTACTTTTCCCGCTATCGACTTAATTCCCGTACCTGTCGAATCCTTTCATCTTTACGGTTCAGAAACTCACAATGAAAACCTGCGCAACGCTTATTTATTTTTAAAAAAGAATTATTAAAACATGTTAAAACGCTACTCACAGCATAGTGAAAGTCGACCATAATGTGAGATGAGATTACAACAAGAACACCTGATTTCGACCAGAACGTTAGTAAACGAAATTATCTCTTGCCTGACAAGTTTGTGGTAGTGGTTTCTCATGTTACATGTTCAGCCGCAGCGAGAGAGGCAGCGCAAGCAAGACACATAATTTGGGAAAGAATGAACATAATTTACGTGAACAGCGACCTTGATTTCGAAGAAAATATTTGTTTTCGATTTTTTTCCGTAAAATCTGCAAATTAGGGTAAATCAAGGTCGGTGTTCACGAAAATGTTGGTCATTTTTCCAAATTACGTGCCTCGCTCGTACTGCCGCGCTCGCTGCAGCTAAACACATAACATCAGGAACCGCAACAAGAAACTTGTCCGGCTAGAGGTAATTTCCGTTTACTAATGTTCTGGTCGAAATCAAGTTGTTTTGCTGCACTCTCATCTCGTAGTATGGCGTCGGCCTCACTATGGCTGTGGGTAGTGTTTTAACATGTTTTAATAATTCTTTTTTTTTTTAATAAATAAGCGTGTAAGCAGGTTTTCGTTATGATTTTCTGAACCGTAACGACGAATGGATTACCAAATAATTAGCCCAGAATATAGTTACGATCAGTTGTTACACATTTGGCTGCATGGGATCGTGACCGAGAAGGTGAGATGGCACATGCGGTAATATTATCATGGATACTCCGTATGGGCACTCCTTTATGGCCCACCTAGTATAGAGCAGTGACATTTGCCGCCATATTGGCACCAGTATGGGTTTCGGAGGGCATAACTACAAGGTGCACCACATAAAAATAGAGGGAAAAACAACGGAAGAGCGGATTTCTTAGGCTTAAAATAACGTTGTTTTCTCCAACAACAAAAATCGCGCGTTTTAGGTCTAAGAAATCACTCTTCACAGCATCGGCTTCAGTATGACGCCCTTTTGTTTCTCTCTGCAGTGCCCCTTGCAGCTAACCCATTAAGGCTCCAGCATAGAGTTATATACAATAATACTACGTCGTATCACTGATCTATTCAATTTCATACATGAAGATAATTTTCTCCCTTACCGCTATAACTCTTCTATTAAACAGGACGGAAAGCCAAATGGGTTCGAGAAGGGTTAAGTATAACCCTTCAGATGCAAACCTATTTCCGTTGCCCTTTGGACTTAAATGTCAGGTTTACTGAGCGGGGAATTAAATCCACGACCTTTGAATCAAATGATGAAGTACTACCATGCCTGAACCATACTAATACGGCCCAGGCTCATGTTACAGGGCTTACATGTCAGTTTGGCTAAGCGGTAGTCCCCCGGCATTTAGTTTCAAAGATCGTGAGATCAATTTTCCACTCAGGCAGTCTGACCGTTAGAGTCGCCTGTTCACCATGTTGATAGCGTTGCTCATATTCTAAACACAGCATCCACGTTCCTGATTCTCCGTCATCCTATAGGCTGATGTGGGTCACGTGATCTCGTTTTAGTTATGAAAATCGCGGCGCTGCTGCGAAGAGTGTTGTTCCATTTTTAATTTGCCGCTATTTTCTTTATATTGCTCGAAGATTCTGCGGTGCTGCATCTAGAAGTTGAAAAGGTGAAAAGGCGCCTTTAAGTCCAAAAGGCAACGTAAGTAGGTTTGCAACCGTATTTATATAACACTTCTCTACTCTTCTATAACTCTGCTATATCAACGACGACGAACGCAGCCATTAGGGCGCGTTTATGCACCGACTCGCCTTTGCATTCTCGCAGCTAGAACTGAATCGCGAAGGCAAGGTGACATTGCCATGGTAACAACGCTATATGGATTAGCTAAATCCGACATCGTTTGAGTAAATACTTGCAGTCTTATAATCCGTGCCAATAATATAAAGAATTCCTCGTGACGAAACAATTTTCCCAAACGCTTCTGAACTCACGTTATTTGCTGTTTTCGTTGCGAGGCGGCAGACATAAAACCGCCGCCATGTTGGAATTTGAAGTGATTTCTAGCTTCTAGCTGCGAGAAAGCAAAAGCGAGTGGTTGCGTAAACGTGCCCTAACAGTAAGTAAATAGACCTTTGCAGCCGTACTTGATGTGGTGGATCGAGAAAAATGGCGGTGGGAGGAATGTGTCTTTAATAGTTTTGTGCGTTTTGTGGGCTATGGCATTTCTTTTATGCCAGAATGTAATTTTACTCCCCGTGCCGTTGTTTCTTTTGTCATCATTTGAAGCTGGCCTCGAGCTCAATTCACAGTTGAAATTCGTTTCTGTCCAGATAATTCCCTGTTCGAATGTCCTCTCATTAGTTTCATTTACAGGACTTTGGTCGATTGAACTTCTTCCATTATTCATTGACCTGGAAATCAAGTTGATTGCGTGAAACATGTACAAAAGACGGAAGGGTCAGTCCGAGTTAATGGTGTTGTTAGAAGGAAAACAGGGGCAAAAACACTCCCCTACAAAAAAAGGGGGACAACCGAAATACGAAAAGAGACCAACTGGACCCCTATTTTTTTGTTCTTTGCCTAGTTTTTGCTTTTCTTTTTTCACTGTACAAGTGACTAAATGCCCCCTCCCCACTTCCCCCGCAGTTCAATCAGTAGGATTACCTGTGACTGCAGTAGCTAAAGCGCAAACCAATTAGTCCGTTTCACGTTGATTAACTTCTACCACTTCACTTGTCGATTTTCGTCTCTATAACGGATATGGGCGCGGAACCGTTTTCCTTCTAGGTGCATTCGAGGCAGTTTGCTTGCCTAGGAAGGAGCGAGCCTATTGGTCGTCCAGTCGTGCCTGCAAATAAAACAAAACAAACAAACAAACAAAAAAAAAAAAAACATAGACGAAAACGGAAATAAAAACAACAAATGAGAAAAGAAAAAAAAAATGGTGCACTTGGTCGAAGAGGATGGGCCGCGGGGGAAAGGGGCGTTGGGGGGTCAAGCGTCAGGGTGGAACTAATGTAGCTGTCGCTTTTTTTTTTGTGTGTGCGTTTGCTTGGCCATTGTTTTGCATTAGCCCACCCTGCTAGCGTAACATATCCGTGCGATTAATTCTGGTTAAATCATCGTTGGTTTCCATAGTAACGATGTTTTTCGGAGCGTTATTGTAGGCTTCAGGATGAAATGCGGCCGGGGGGGGGGGGCGCCCAGCAAAGCGAGCGAGGTCAATTACGCGACTGAATTCATTTGGATTTTGTTTGTGTTTATCAGTTTAGGACTAGTGATGAACACTTCTCCACCTAGGGGCTACCACAGATTTACCCCCCCCCCCCCCGTCCACCACATTTTCATGTTTTTTGGGAACTTCATTTATGCTATTTTCCCCATGTTTTACCATACATCATATTTTACTGCACTTTATCGTCACTACGATTTGGCATCCTGGGTTATAAGCGCCATCTTAGTTTGGCACTGTTGGTGACATGATAATCATGTTCGCAGTTTAGTTCTGATTTGGTTCAAAATATTTTCGGGGATATTTGGTTTTTCCTTTGGACGGATAAAGAAAGTTGGAAATACATAACACGTGCACCAAGAATTATTGTTAGGCACCGTAGCAATGGTATAGCAGGCACACGAAGAATGAAAAAAAAAACGTTACTTTAAATTGCAGCCGTGAAAAAAAAAACCGCAGGGCTGCTGCTGCTACTTTTGTTCCTGTTTGCTGTTTCCTGATGTTGGGTATTATATTAGTAGATGATAGTTATTTGGTCTAAATGAAAGCCTGTCTACAAGCTTTATAAGCTTTTGCTTCAGCTGTGTGATAAAGAAACAGAGCGCAATAAGATGTCTAAAGACATAAAAAAAAAAAGGTATTTCTTTTACGGAAATGTGCCATGTCGTCGTTGTAACGGTTGATACAACTAACTAAAAATTACTTTTCCAAGTATTAAGTTAACCAAACGATGGTGGAGGTAACTATCAACGTTGCTTGATTGATGCTACTATGATAGCAAAACGTTCAATATAGTTTTTTTTTAAGAAGTCCTGGCTAGGGAAGCTGAGGAACCAAAAATGGACCCGCAAGCTTCAAAGTCAATCGGCAGTGACCGAATTGCATGTTGCTGGGGTGGATGGACATAAATTAGAGCGGACACGTTTCACACAGACGAAGGGACAGAACCACAAACGTTCACCCCTAGAGATAGACATACATCGAATTATTCGTTTGGATTAATTTTCTCTCTTAAGGTAGGTGCTGACAAAGGAATAAATTTTCAGGTTCTACCAGGATGCCATCTATCGTCTATTAAATAAATACAGATGCAAACCTATTTACATTGCCTTTTGGACTTATATGTCAGACTGCCTGAGTGGGGGAATCGAACCCACGACCTTTGAAACCAAAGGCCGAGGTCCTACCGCTGAGCCATACTCATGCGACCAAAAGGAAACGTCCATAGGCAGCATTTAACATGTAAACAAACACTTTCCAATCGCCACTGGAGGGACGCTTATTTGCCGCGCCACACTCCAAGTGAAACGATTGGAACTCTTAAACGTGAAACAAAGATTAAAGACGGAAAGCCCAAGGCTCAACTTTTATTATGTCGTTAACTTTTAAAGTGTGCTCGCTGATTCCAGAGGTCGTGCCATAGTCTGTTTTGTTAGTCTTGGTCCGTAGGTTTTGTCTTGTCAGTCTTGTGAGGTAGGTTTTTCCTTGTCATTCTTGTGAGGTAGACTTTGCCTTGTCAGTCTTGTGAGGTAGGTTTTGTCTTGTCATTCTTGTGAGGT
>JAHWFP010201760.1:358-15536 GCA_023313725.1 Lithobius niger | reverse complement strand
CTTCGCTCGCTCATTCCGCGTCGTCTCGCTCCCCCCCCCCCCGGGGTTCCCCCCCCCCCCCCTCTCATTTAATTTGCCGTTCGGTCGGTAGATGGCATCGTATGTCCGCACTGCTGGCCGTTGCGTTCCGGGCGCAGCTACTATCTCAGCGGGCCTTGGCTGCTACTCTTATAATTTGCCGTTCCGTCGGTATATGGCGGAGATGGCATCGTATGTCCTGCTTGCTGCTGCGCTGCCGATGGCTTGCGTGATCTTGTGTAATTATACATATAGATATATGTGTAACCCAACGGATTTACTGATTGACCCACGACCACGCAAAAGTCTGAACTTTTTTTAATTCCCCGTAAAGTGCCGCTGGAGCATTTTTTGTCCTCTCTTGGTGAACCCAACTTAACTGGAATCTCATTCCACTTCTTTTGGGGGAAGAAACCAGCTCTGAACCTGGGACCAATGTCTTCGTGCAATCACACTAAACTCCGACAAAATCTATCTTCTTTCGCAGGATTTCAACGAGAACAAGAACATGGGAGAGTTATTCAATTAAAACCCCCCTGCGGCGATCGATTCGATTAAGACCACAGCGTTCATCTTTCTATCCTGAACCCGCCCCAACGTGAGCCAGACTGCGACGCTTACATTCCGCGCCGAATCTGTGTTCGTGGCACACTCTGGCGGCGGTTTCACGCAGTAAAAACGGGAGACAAAAGAATTTCATCAATCCCTTCCACTTGGAACGTTCATTTGTGGCATGTCTGGCATTTTTACAAGCCAATATGACGGTAAGGCTTGGCCCTGAACATGCGAAATTTTAGAACTTTAAAGCCCGTGTCAGACGGGCAGATTTTCACTCACGACACGATAAAAAATCTGTTGGGGAGGGTATGTTGGCTCGTGCGACAGGGGACAGACGACAAAAGTTGGGCGTAATTAAAGAGTCGTCCAGACTCAGTGGCCAGGCTAGGCTTGCCAGCCCTCGGGGTACCAACTTTTAGTCACGTGACCGATACAGACCAATGGTGAACGCATACCATGCATCACAGAAAAAGGGCTGTAGCTACAGGTCAAGAGAGCAAGTCATATGGCGTGTTTGTTAATCCTGAGGGCAGTCGGGAGTGGGGGAAATCTGCCCGTGTGACAACCAACTACAAACACGACAAAATGTAGGGGATATCACTTCTGCTCTAAGACAGTCGTGTCTGCAGGAAAATATCTGCCCGTCTGGCACGGGCTTAAGATTAAAATAGGATTGACACCAAATGACAAGCTGTAGCATCAATAGAGCAGTGACATTTGCCGCCATATTGGCACCAGTATGGGTTTTGGAGGGCATAACTACAAGGTGCACTACATAAAAATGGAGGGGAAAAACAACGGAAGAGCGGATTTCTTAGGCTTAAAATAACGTTGTTTTCTCCAACAACAAAATACGCGCGTTTTAGGTCTAAGAAATCACTCTTCACAGCATCGGCTTCAGTATGACGCCCTTCTGTTTCTCTCTGCAGTGCCCCTTGCAACCCATTAAGGCTCCAGCATAGAGTTATATACAATAATACTACGTCGTGTCACTGCTCTATAGCCATTTGCCGCTATCCAGTTCCGTCGAGCCCTTACTTTCAACAGGCGAAGGAACGCACAAATAAATTTCTTTTTGCACAACCAACAATCCACGTGCCTCCTTAATCGTTTAGTGTAAAGTTGGTGCGCCCTCGTGCACCAGGAAGCAAGCGGTAAAGTTAAGCCTAACGACATCACGGGCGACTTTTTCTATATATCGGCCGTTTTGAAAAGCAGCTTTTGAACCGCTAGATGGGCGTCATCTAGAGGCAGTGATATCGTTAACCTTGACCGATTGTTCCCTAGTGTGCGTGGACGCACCGTCTTTACATTCATTAATTAAGGAGGCAAGTAGCTGGTTTGTTGTGTAAAAGGAAATTTCTTTGGGCATTCCTTCGCTTGTTGAAATCAAGTGCTGCATCGAACTAAATAATGGTAGACGGCGCTAGAAGCTGCAACATGTCATTCGGTAAATAGGCGCCTTTAAATAATAGAAAAATAGTATCAGTACTGGTAGGGCGAAGTTACCGAATTCTTGGGAACTGCATTATAAACAAGGAAGTCTGGCAGCCAGGACACAGTTTTTATTAAATTTGCAGCTCCTGGATAAACTCCCACTCGATAAACTCCCTTCTGGGAGGGGCGGGGGGTAACGACTTGAAGGAGCTGGTGTCAATACTAGCTTGCATTAAGTTTTTCAATAAATTTTCCAGAAAAATTTGTTTCCAGGCTTCTCGTAGCTTCTTTGTCTTCAGGTGCTGACTGTGTCAGCGATGTGGACACAGAAGAATCCTACTGTGTGAATCTTGGAGTCGGCGGTAGAAAATGAGTTTGATTTGGAACACATCTATGAATCGATTCTAGAACATTTTTAAAATCAACTTTTTCCTTTCGTCAAAAAAGAAGCAAATTTCTTGACTAATAGTAACGTCGGTGAGTACCGATACGCATCGAACTTTGCTATAGAGAAACGTCATGTGACGTCGTATTGGCTACGAGACACCATTTGGAGGTAATAGCTACAAGGTGCACTAGATTAAAATGTAACGGAAAACAACGGCACTTCTAGTCAAGACAGTGCTTTGAGAGCGGATTTCTTAGGCTTAAAAGAACGTTGTTTTCTCCAACAACAAAAATCGCGCGTTATAGGCTTAAGAAATCCAGTCTAATAGCATTGGCTTCAATAAGACGATCTTCCTTTCTTCCTCCAGTGCTCCTTGCTGCTAACCCAGTTACTGGATCCACCATAGACTTATACACAATAATACTACGTCGTGTCACAGCCCTGTAGAGCAGTGACACAACGTAGTATTACTGTATATAACTCTATGGTGGCGCCTTAATGGGTTACCTACAAGGGATACTGCAGAGAGAAACAGAACGGCGTCATACTGAAGCCGATGCTGTTAAGAGTGGATTTCTTAGACCTAAAACGCGCGATTTTTGTTGTTGGAGAAAACAACGTTATTTTAAGCCTAAAAATTCCGCTCTTCCGTTGTTTTTCCCTCCATTTTTATGTAGTGCACGTTGTAGTTATGCCCTCCAAAACCTCGGTGTATGTTTTTCGCTGTTGGCTTGTTTCCGATTTTCCTTAGTATTATTTCCAGCGATTTGTATCTATTTATTTCTCCAAAACCCATACTGGTGCCAATCTGGTGCCAATATGGCGGCAAATGTCACTGCTCTATAGGGAAAACTCATTTGCAGGTAGTTTCAATCGGCATAAGAAAAGCTAACTCTTTCTTGTGTGTGTGTGGGGGGGGGGAAGAGGGAGCAGATTATTTTTTAATAGGGAGGGGGGGAACAAGATTTTTTCAAGAACTTGAACAGGGTAAGGTGTGTTGTATAGATCCATCCTGCACTAGCATCACAACTATCAAGCTCAGTTCTCTTGCCATATCTCAGCGAGCCTTAGGTGCAAGATGTTTCTCTTCAATTTGTCTTTACTAGAGGTCACTTGTTCTGTGCAACAATGCACAACTCCAACACCATCTTGATGCATAACAACACATGTCGTATTCCTTCGGTAACCAATTGTAAAACCCGAACGATTGTAAAACCCAAACATGTTGGCTTGTGAGGATGCATCGTTTGGGATCAGACCATGTCAGGGATCATGACCAACAAATTAATCATGCTCTGTTATGAAAGTGGGCCAGCCGGTTCATTCTTGCCACAGTAGCAAAGAAAAACGGCGAGCGACCGACATTGTGAACGAACAACCATTGCTCCGTCAATGCTGGCTATTAGAGCAGAGTTGAATAGTTTCAAAGTTGTTTGAGTAACAATCACTGCATGCACGATCATTGTTGCGGGCTTATTGTGCTTGGTATCGAAACGGAGAAACAGGCAATTCAGCCACACTTCGAATATGAGCGGCGCCTTCCATTGAAAACGCTGTTTGCTTCCCTAAGAAGACCAAACACCAGGGTTTAGGAGGAGCAGGGATGGGGGAGGTGTTCAGACTTCGTACAATGGTGAGAATGTAGGGCAGCAGGGGGTCCAGGGACCCCCAAAGAGGCAGCAAGAGGAAATTTACCCGCACATTGGTGGGATGAGGGGGGAGGGGCAGGGGAGTTCGGAGGGGGGCGGGGTCCTCTGCGGTCCTTTTCAATTCATGCTGCCAAGTAAAGTATTTTGTTCGCACATGCGAGAACCAGCTAGGTCGGTGTATATTACGCCGGGGTTACAGCTAGTTGTTGTTATTATTATTTCATGGTCCAACCTTATTCCTGACCATGCCTCGCAGGACGCCATCAATGTTTGCTTTCGACCAGAATAC
This sequence comes from Lithobius niger, assembly GCA_023313725.1. Classification (NCBI taxonomy): domain Eukaryota; kingdom Metazoa; phylum Arthropoda; class Chilopoda; order Lithobiomorpha; family Lithobiidae; genus Lithobius; species Lithobius niger. The sequence goes on along the minus strand of JAHWFP010201760.1, from coordinate 11,197 downwards.
TAGAATTTACAAGCTGTACCCGCGCAGATCATCTGCGCATACGCGAGTGAACTACTATGCTATGTAGCATGACTTAAAATGCCCTCCTGTTCCCCCGGAACCCCCTGCAACCCCCGCCCCGCACACCCGCCCCCCTCCCACGGTTGTTAGCGTCTTATTCCCCTACTTTAAGGCAAATTAGTATATAGATTCTCTCCAATCCCAGTAAGCTCTAACGTAAGCCACACCCTGCCCGCAATTCATTCTTTAACCTCCATAAAAATTTGACGACGTTTAGCCGATGTATTTTGTATTAGGTGGGCGATATCATTTCCAAGATCGATTAACCTTACCATTAGGTTAATAAATCCATCTGTGCAAGATACTTTTACTGCTCTAATTTTTTTATCGTTCTCACGTCATTATTACCGTCTTCACGCCCGTCTCATTATTAAGTCCGCCCCTTCCCCCCCCCCCCCCCCCATTCCTCGGTCCCCACACCCCCACCCCCGGTCATAAAACAACGACTGGTCCCTTCAATGTGGCATCGCTAAAACGAGCAAATTCAAAGAACGACACTGTAGAGGATGGGTTGTGTCGGCATCAACAGTCGCCCGTAAGTGTCGTATGCTGTCTTGTTGCAGTAAGACCCTGGGTCCTCACTTTGGTCCACTTTCATTGTCTTTACTTGGTAGCCCCAACGCGTGGCCAATTCTGTGTAATAGGGTCATGATGTGATTGAATGGAGTCCCCTATTCCTTCACCCCCCTACCCCCCAACCCACCACCTCCCTCCCTCTCTCCCTTCCTTCAACCAATACCCTGCGTCTTGGAGAAGGATCTTAAGAACAACCTCTTTCTCTTAACTTAATTGAAAGCCAGGGATCGAGTCAAAGAAGAACGATAGGTTTAGGGGAGAAGAAGAGCCAATACGCTCCTTTTCCGGGGGGAAAAAGTGACTCGTGACGTCACGAATAACTGAAACGACGTCTCAAACACCGTCACTGATTAGTAGGAAAGCCAGACGCGTCACTCTTCTATACAAAACAGATTTTTCTTGTGGGTGGTTACCCGTACGAAAATCCGCACGTAATTATTACTAGCTGTTCTCGGCCATTAATTCTTAAGTCGCCTACGGTTCAGCGGAAGCGAAATGTATATATTCTAGCTGCATGCAGTGTTGAATGCACCGTTTGCAACGCTGGTTAGGTATGGTAGCTCATGTTCATGTTCGACCGAATTAACTTTCTTCAAATTATTGCGCACAAACGCTGATATTCGTTCGCTTCGCTCATTCAATCAGTGCACTCAAATCCCCTCCACCTCACACTGCTTCTGATCCTCTCTTTCTAATGATCACATCTATAATGTTCTTCTATGTTCATGTTCATGCTGTCGTACATATCAACACATCATGTAACTAAAATCCCCCCCCCCCCCCCCACGGCTATTGCACCACTCGGCTGTTATGACTGGATAGAAATAAAGCATATGAAAATAACATGGCCGAAAGTGTGTTTGTAGGGGGTGGGGGGTGTAACATCCCAGCCGCTAATGCAATTCGGAAATATGGGAGTACCATTTGTACAGTGCGGGGGGGAAGTTTGATATTGGGGGAGGGTAACTCCCACTGGACCAGGTGGGGGGATGGCCAATACTGGGTTGGGGGATGATTGCAAAAGTCGGGATTCTGGCACAAAGTCCCTGCCAGTCTGTACCAGCTAGGGTAGTGTGAGAGATTACCATGCGCCTTCAGTAGATATGGGATCTATTCTGGCCTGTTGTCGACATTATCTCTGACCCCTACAGTGATCGGAGGTTTCCCGGTTCGCATCCCCGTGATTTGCCCTTGCTACACTTCTTTTTCCTTCAAAGACTGCTAGTAAGGTTCAAAATTGAACCGATTGATCTATACGAGAATTAGGTTGCTTCAGATGGCGGGAGGCACCAAAAAAAATTATTAAAAAAAATGTGACAGGAGAGAAAGAAACCCAGGTTGAAAGGCGTAGAATTGAAAGACGTCATTTATGACCACTAAGATTTGTATGAATTGAAATGGTTTTCTTATTGTGATCATTTTGATCTGTGGTAGATTAAGGACATTAAGGACATGCCATGCTGTCTCGGAAAGAAAGACACATTCCGCCCTCTGGTGCCGTTGATAAAAAATACGTACTATCTTACACCGCATATTTGAGAAGCGGCATTACCTACTCATCTACCCTGGGTTCAAAGTTGAACTAGTCATGTAGGTGCGCTTTTTTTGTTTTGTTTCGAAAGACCTAATACCTGGAGTCATCGATTAAGAAAATACTATTCTACAGTCGTATAAAACCACATCTTTTTGTGTTTGGTGTCCACGAACTAGGCTTAAGTTCGGTTGCCCAGCCACCAGTCAACCTGGATTCAAAATTCGTGCAGACAATCGAAAATTCAGCAGCGGGGGATCGGGGAGGAAGGGGGGGGGGGGGTTGGGGTGTACGGCATTAATTAGCTTTCACGTGTCACACGTCCTCATGATCGTCACATCGATAGCGCAACAACTTTCGACTGGTCAAAGAGATTGTCCGTGAAACACGAGACTTTTTGCAACCTCAATGTGACGTCAACGTCGCCAGGTTCTGACCGCCCTGCGTTGACCACACGTGCTTGTCCGTGCAACCGAGCTCGAGCCCAGTCCGGGGACCAAGATGGAACCCGCCTCGCTCGAGGTCATTAAGCGTAGGAGATTCGGTTTCGTTTTGATTGCAACTTTCTTTGCGTTCTTCAGATAGGAATTAGAGAGGAGTCGAATGTAGAGGGAGGTGGGTGGGGGAAGGATTGAAAGGCATCGGGTGTCAAAAATAAGCCCAAAATGGTTGCTGGTTTTAATTGGAACGGAGTAGACGAATGTCGGACTGCGACTCGGATAACACGGTGGTGATTGGTTGGCTTAAATGTAAGGTTTATGAGGACCAGTCTTGTGTGTTTTGTGGGCCAAATAACGACCAGTCCCTAATACCATTCCAATTGTCAGTGTATAATTTACGAATTCGTTAATTTGCCGTGGTTGCTGACACTTACATAAAAAATTCTTTCTTAACGTTTTTTAAAATGTATGTATTGCCGGTCTATAATAATCATGAATGCATCCGCCATTTTAGTGCTGAGAGCCAATCCGCCATTTTTATGCAAGAGATCGGCTCTCAGCAACACTGCAATGGTGGATATATTGCACTCTGCCACCCTACACTGTGCGTTCTTGTTTCATTGTTGTGCTCCTGCATTGTTACATTGTTAAAAGAGGACTGAGAGGCAGAAACCGGGTAATAAGTAACACTAGCTGTACCCGCGCAGATCATCTGCGCATGTGCGAACGAAATACTATACTGGGCAACATAAATTGAAAATGGCCTCATGTTTCCCCGCATCGGCAGTATTTTGTGGCTAATTGACTGGTTCTCCATCTTAATACCCACGCAGATCATATGCGCATGCGCTAGCGAAATACTATACTGGCCAACATGGCATAAAAAGGCCCTTGACGCCACCCTGTTCCCCCGAACCCCTTGCCCTCCTTCCCTGTTCCCCCATCCCCCTGCCCTTACCCCCTCCCCTGGAATTTCCTCATTGGGTGATTTGTCCTCCCCCCTCACCCCTCCCCTGGGGTCCCGGGGTATTTGGTCTTCTTAAAAAAATGTATAGCACTTCTCAGTGTAGCTGCGTTGCCTGTTTCACCGCCTTGATACCAACGTGATAAGCCCGCAACAACGATCGCCTAGGCAGTGATTGTTACTCAATTTCCAATTTCAATTTATTCAACAAGCCGTTGTGTGGATTGTTACTCGGCTACTTTGAAAACACTCAATTCGGCTCTAATAGCCAGCATTATTGGCACTTTTGATTTCCTAATTGTTAGGCTTCTACATTGTTAGCGGCGTCGTCATTTTATCTCGTAGCAGAAATAAGTATTGTAAGCATTGTTTGGTTTCTACATTGTTAGCGTATTATTCCCCTTCTTTAAGGCAAAGTATATAGATTCTGTAATCACTTTTAGTTTTTTGCCAACAATCATTCCGTTTGCAACAATCGAATACTGCACATTTTTGGAGGAGATTGGTGTGTTCCGCATTATGTTTTTTTTTTCAAGGCTGGTGTCACGGGTGGCCGTTTTATAACACTGGCTATTCTGCAACTATAGTTTTTATTAATGCAGATAGAGGTTGTTCCAACAGAGTGTCACCATTTTAATGCCAGCGTTTATATATAGTAGATAGGGTACGGAGCGTTTCACTCGGCTCGGATGTCGAGTGGCGGGTTCGTTCGAAAAGGCATTTGAATTAGGGTCGATTGCTGGAGGTTAGCTGCCAAGGCGAATTAGTGCCGCCTCACTTTGATAGACAAGGCATGCTATTGCGCATTCGTTTAAGCACCAGATGTCAATGACAGATTAAACCGGGTGAACTTGAACCGCGATGCACCCTATAAGGCGTAACAGTCAATGGGGCGGATAGATTAACAACAAAGAAGGAAGTAAATTCCGTACAGAGCGGCACCTCGGTGACATCTCAAGCAGATTCGCACATTCGTACTATTTTTTGGGTTCTTAAAAAAGTGGAACGAAATGAGGTCATAGTTTGAAAAGTCCCCGTTCTGATGTAAAAGTATAAAAAATAAACGGGTGCAGCGACTATCTACACGCAACCGGTCTTCTGTACACTTCAGCCACTTCCGAAAATGTTGAGACGCACACCTCTTTCACGCACTGCAACGCATCTCTCAACGGATCTCTACAGAGCAGTGGACACGACGTAGCATTATTATAACTCTATGGTGGAGCCAGTTACTGGTTTCGCTGCAAGGTGCACTGGTGGGGGGAAAGAAGAGCGTCTAACTGAAGCCAATGCTATTAGACTGGATTTCTTAGGCATAAAACGCCTGATTTTTGTCGATTTGTTGGCAGTTGCTGACATTTTTAAGCAAGTGGAATCTTTATTTTCCAATTACAACCTAAGCAGCATAAGGGATTGGAGAAAACAACGGTTTTTTAAGCCTACGAAATCCACTCTCAAAGCACTGGCTTGACTAGACGTGCCGTTGTTGAACCCACCATTTCAATCTAGTGCCCCTTGCAGGTATCTGTCTTGTAGCCATATGACGTCACTTGACGCTGCTCTATGATATAACCTATCCTTCACAATTGCCGGTTTAAAAACATGTTAGTTTTGAGGCCTGATTTTAGATTTTAGGCGTAACTGTTAGCTTGTCGGCCTAATTTTTACCTGCCGTTTTAATTTCGCAAGTATAGCAGCTAACGGAGAAATGGGTCACGGTCCGCCTATCCTGTTACCTTCGTTCCATGACTGGGTTCGACAGTAGGCCTATCCATTTATGCAACACAATGTGGCGACTTCCTCTGAGGTCACTCATAAGAAAGTGGAATTGCGCTTTTCTAAAGATGAGATAGGATGTTATTCAGTTTTCCATTCTAGCCGAGATCAAATGTACTATCAACAGTGCCCAATTAAAACAAGCTGCTGCAGCGACACTCTAGTCAAACCTATCTTCTGTGTACTTCCGCCACTTTTTCAACGATTGCAGCCATTACAATTGCCGCTTAAAACTGTGTTAGCTTTTACACCTAGTTTTAGAATTTAGGCATAATTGTCAGCTTTTAGGCCTAATTTTTGCGTCCCGCTTTAATTTCCTTAGTAGCAGCTAACGGAGAATTGGGTTCCAGAGTAGGTTTATTCAGCCATGCAACATCGTGTCGAGACTATTTTAAATGACGCTAATGTGAGTCGGTTACGAAATCTTTTTGTTTTACGGTTGCGTGTTATCATGTAGTGGTTAAATGCGATGATGAAATATTATTATTTCATTGAGTTATGTCGGAAAAAACCTATTAGCCATAAGGATGCAACGATGTTTTAAGTGACCGTGCATTTAAACTTTTTTTTCCCGCTGAATCTAACGGTGAAAACCGTTTGTCTTTATCTGGTAACGTTCTAGAGTTGAAAAAGACGACGGATGGACGGACGGACGTAGTCGTTATTTTAGTCTTCTCGGCCATTTCGGAAGCAATGTTTTGGAAGCACTGAGGTCACCAACTATGGCATCTTGGGTTTACTTGACCGGAAATAGTCTGCTAGCTCTGATGCGTTGCATTGTGTGGACTGACCCAACACAGTCGTAAGTCCCTGGTTATCATAACAGCTAGTCTACCTTCATGCATTCATGAAATTTTAGGTTCAACTTACGGCAAATGAAATGCACCTCATGTTAGGTAAGTATATAGGCTACCTACGTCACTAGTTTCGCTCAGACGATGTTTGTGTCATTCAGTTTGCTTTTCGTTGTTGTTGAAATGTTTTACCCACGCCAACGTGACCGTTATTCACTTTACCAATTCCTGAAACTTAATGGAATAGCAAAATTTCTGAGCATATATCACACGTCCTGACATCAAAGGATTATCGTCTAGCGTGAAATGCTATAAATCCAAGACGCGACTTTTCACAAGCTTGTCACTTCCGAATCCCGTAAACCCAACTTTTTTTTACAGGCTTCCAGCATGAAAGATTGAAAACAACCTTTTAGTCGCAGACCCACGCAAAAAAATAAGGGTGTTTTTTTTTTAATGCTCCCGTCCTTTGATTTGTGATATTGTCACCGAACAAATGGCATCTCTCCTTCGTTTTACATTCAGATGGAAGCTGTTTTACAAACGCATCAAGGAGATGGAGAATCAAGTTAAGCGTCAAATATGTTTCAAACACTGGTAAGCTTGAATTCAAGACACTTACGAAAACTTATGAGTGGCAGCTACGGAGAATTGGGTTCAAGAGTATGCCTATTCATTTATGCAATACGGTGTCGAGATTATAGGCCTAATTTTCAGCTTCAGAGTCAGAGTCACAGTCAATTCCAACCAAGTCACTACCTTGGTTCAATACAATTCAAATCACTGCCATATTTGGTATTTGCTATTTCAAATCATTTTTCAATCAATAATTTTCGTTTCACATACTGACATATCAATTCCAATTCAGTGACTTGCTGTTGATCCAGTCTTAGTTCCAATCAATTCCCGGTTGATTCGGTAAATATTTTGACCTACCCACTCAATTCCACCCAATTCCGTCTAAGTCCAGCATAATTTCAGGTAAATTCTGAGAAATTATACGGTAGTGCCAAAAATTTAGATAATGTTGTTGAATTTTGGGTTTGAAATTGGTTAAATTGACTTGAATTTTGTTAAGGCCGCCCGCGCACTGAGCGACTTGGCCGCGCGGCCAGGTTGCTGCAGCCAATGAAAATGATTAGGGCGTGGTTTTACACAAACGGTAAGCATTCTCATTGGCTGCAGCGACCTGGCCGCGCGGCCAAGTCGCATAGTGCGCGGGCGGCCTTAATTTCAGGTTGAATCAAATCAGGTCAAAACAAGGAATTTTAAGTCAAATAAAAAACTCAAATCAAATCTAGACAATGACAATTCAATGGGTGACTTGGCAAGTCAAGTCAACTTGAGCACAACATGGGGTGTATTGATGATAGCATTTTGGGAAGTCAAATAGGGGGGAGTCAAATGGTGGTTATCGGCGCTGAGCGGTGAGCGAGCTCAGCCTGGTTGCTGGAGGTTTGCGGATCTGGTCGAACACCTGGAAAGGGAACCTTGGTAAAGTCCCCGCCTGGACTGCCGGCCAGGGTAGCGTGAGAGGCTACCACGCTCCTTCAGCGACTATGGGAACTATTCTGGCCTATTCTGGATAATCTTTCGTCCCCTAATGATGATCGGAGGTTTCCCGAATCGAATCCCGGAGTTGGCACCTCCCTTTACCAGATATTTCTTCTTCTCAAAAAAGTCTGGTAATGTTCAAAATTGAGCCGGTTCAGCCACACGAGCATTAAATTGCTTCGGCTGACTTTCAAAAGAAACTAATTAAAAAAAAAATACTCATGACGCGTGAAGTTTTACGTCATAATTGCTGCTTTTCTTGCCATCATTAGCAGTCCACAGTGCTGGCTCCAATATTCTCTTCGTTTGCTTCCATAAAGAAGGTTAAAGGGCAATTACATCCATTTTGACATGCATGTTTGACTTTTGGATCACTTACACAATAACTAAACACAAGAAATGCGGTAAGAATACGTTACTTACTTCCGATATAACAATTTAATTACTGCATCACGAAAACACGACACGGAGATCGCCATTGTTTTGCTGGAACGCTCAGAAATTAATACCGACAGATGTCACTTTTCGATTTCGACTCGCAGCCGATTGAGATATCTGTATTGACTGTGAGGAGCTCAAGCGTCTGACGGCCTTAGCTGGCCGGCAGTGTAGTGGCCAGCTAAGGCCGTCAGACGCTTGAGCTCCACACAGTTAATACAGCTATCTCAATCGGCTGCGAGTCGAAATCGAAGAGATCCGTCTGTTGGCATTAATTTCTGCGCGTTCCAGCAAAACAATGGTGACCTCCGTGATGTGTTTTGGTGATGCAGTAGTTAAATTGTTATATCGGACGTACGTAACGTATTCTTACCGCAATTCTTGTGTTTAGTTATTGTGTAAGTGATCCAAAAGTCAAACATGCGTGTCAAAATGGATGTAATTGCCCTTTAACCGAAATCATTGTTATTATATTGTCAGATGCTGCTGATAAGACAACTGTGTATACTTTACCATTCTGATTTTGCAGTGATTTACATAGTTCCATTGATTTTACTATACCGTAAGCATCACCTGCAAAAAGCTCTTTCGACAGACATAAATTTTCTTTTTAATCATTTTTTTATTTTTTTTTGTTCGACTGATGTGGCAACTGTCGAACGGAGATGGCGCATCAGCTGCGTAAAAAACGTCCACGCTCGGTCGCGAAAAAAGCGAGTGTTCGTCTGTCGTGTGATTTGTGATGTTGTCAGGCACGAAAGTGATCTTTTCATTTTAAATTCAGATGAAAGCTGTTTAAGAAAGCAGTCTCGTTCGGACGAAAAAAATAGGACAATTTGAATGCCGAGTGTGTTTGCAAGAGATTTGGAGATTTGGCCGATCTCATCCATTTCTTCCCGGATGAAGTCTTCGAAAACAAACCATCTTTTCAAACCGTAAATCACACAGTTTCGAAAATTAGATCTATAGCTTCGCCAAGATACGGAGGCCAAACTACGTTAGTGGCAAGATAAGTAGATTTTCTACTGAAAATTTAATTTTTTTTTTTTACGTGCAGTCACTGACGTTTACTTTTTTTTTCTCGGCTGTGTGAAATATAAACTTAAATCTTATGGACTGAACTTTCTCTGCTGAAGTTAACAAAGATACTTGAAGAAAAACCGAACTCTGAGACACAAACTATGAAAAACGGTTGAAACAAACAATGATTTAGAAAACACTGCTCACCCTGCGAAAACTCGAAAGATGGTAATCGAAGCAAGCAGTCTGCATTCAAGACTGGCCTTGTCAGGATACACGATACACTAATATGAGAAAGAAAGAAAAGACAACTACCCCGACTGGGACTCGAACCCAGGACTTCCCGCTGACTAGGCCGGGCCCTCTAACCACTGTGCTACCGGGGCGGATACTGGCTACAGGCTCCAGCCGAGCTAAGTAGCTGTTCAGTCTTTCTCAGTGGTGACCTAGAGATCACAGTACTGGCTCCGTTGTTCCCTTCATTTGCTTCCATGAAGAAGTGCAACCGATTATCTGCCATTTCCTCACAAGGCCAATCTTTAATGCACACTGTTTGCTTCTTTTCCAGAAACTTCCATTTCCCATAATACCCTTGCTATTTCGCGGTTGTCAGGGGTTACCAAAAGGTATTTAAGCAAAGGGGCCAGCATGGGAAAATCAGAAAGCCTTCGGACCAGCCAACTGGCTGGTCCTCCTTCAACCCCTGCCAGGTCTCCTAGTTAGGGGTTTTTTGGGGGTTAGGCCTATAGAGCAGTGACACGACGTAGTATTATTGTATATAACTCTATGCTGGAGCCTTAATGGGTTAGCTACAAGGGGCACTGCAGAGAAAAACAGAAGAGCGTCATACTGAAGCCGATGCTGTGAAGAGTGATTTCTTAGACCTAAAACGCGCGATTTTTGTTGTTGAAGAAAACAACGTTATTTTAAGCCTAAGAAATCCGCTCTTCCGTTGTTTTTCCCTCTATTTTTATGTAGTGCACCTTGTAGTTATGCCCTCCAAAACCTATACTGGTGCCAATCTGGTGCCAATATGGCGGTAAATGTCACTGCTCTATAGTAGGCCCAGTTTTGGTTAGGCTCCTTTCCCCCTAACGTAAACAAGCCTTCTATACACCCTGACTTAAAGCCAGAGTTCCGCAGCTTCCCTCCCGCATTTGTTCAGTCTAATAGCTTGCTCTCCCACAGTATGCTATTTTTCGTCACTATATATATATATATATATATATATAATTACAAAAGAGGTCAGACAGTGGTCATCGGCACCAGCACCAGTAACGGCACCGTGCGTTTGGTATGAGGGAAAGTATTAGGGAAAGCTTTTCAAGATAGCATGCTTCTCCAAGGGGTAGCTTCGAGACCGCCTTGAGCCCTATTATTTATTTCCGACAGCGCGCAACATGAACCTTGCTGGAAGAATATAATAAAATTGATTATTAGAAGAGGCAGATCATTTGCCCTGGGTTGGGAGGGGTGTGATTTTGAGTCACATGATGTGCTGATATTTCCGTCAGCATGAACATGAACATAAGCAACAATGTTTTAATTCGCTATGTTTTTTAAATTTTCATTTGACTGCCACCTAAGATCACGGTTGAAAGAACTGGCCACAAATTGAAAGAACTGGCCAGAAATTACCAGTTCTTTGTATCGTAATACTACGGAAATTCTTTTAACATTGTGGGC
>JAHWFP010201759.1:43398-55484 GCA_023313725.1 Lithobius niger | reverse complement strand
CAAGGCCGTTTTGAAGTGTTTTGCTGCATTCAATCAATTTATGCAATCGCTATTTTTCCATGGGGTGTGGCAAAAATTGAAGGAGGCAAAGGAAAAAAAGGGCACATTGGTATTTCGCTCCCGTGCTGTCACTCGCTTCACTGCTTCCGCAGAAAAATTAAGTTTGCTTTTTTTGTGTGCCACCTGTGAGTTAGTAAAGGTTCCAACCTAACAGTATCAGCAATAGCGATAACCGACAAAGTGTACAGCCTGTTGGCCGTGTGTCTGACTTAGCCCATTGACACAAAATAAAGTTCAGCTAATCAGCGCAAAATATAACATTGTCGGTATTTTGAAAATTCAGGGTGATGGAATGTTTCTTGATGAGCCAAAAGAAAGGATTCCAGTGGCGTAGTTACAGGGTGGCAAGGGTGGCAGATGCCACCGTCCCCCAGCCTCAGGGGGCCCCCGAAAGAAGAAAAAAATTTCTATTTAAAAAAAGCCCTTTTATAGTACACTAGTTTTATTTAATTTCATATAAACTGTATTTTAAAAATGAATTTCAAGCCTCCCCGTCTGTCCATCCCCTACCATTAAAAAAATATGCTGGCCCGTAAAAAACGCACGAGCTGAAAAATTTCTCCAAACTTTTTACAAGTTTTTTTTTTTTTTTTTTCAAAAAAGCGAAAATAGGGACCACTTGACTGGAGAAGGCAACAAAAAAGTGGTCCCTATAACAAAAATAGAGTGTCACTAGGCCTATAAAAAAATTAAAAACATTAGAAAAAAGTGTGAACTTATAAATTCACCTCGCTCGTGCGTTTCTTATCTGCCATCCTGTACATTAAGGGCTAATTTGCCACTGGCCCCCACGTAACGTAGCTACGCCACTGAAGGATTCCTGTTTCTTTTAGTAATTGAGTGAAGAAAAACAATGACGTAGTTTAGAAGATAAATAAAATGATAGATAAACCAAATTAAGTAAAAAAAAAAAAATTGTAAAAATCAACTACGGGTCCATATATGCGTGGAGTTTTGAGGTCGTCCCCAAAACAAAAGTTGTTAAGACTTCCCGTCAAGCATTTTAGCGGTTTGAAGTCGTGATATCAACCACGAAGCTCTTTCACCGAGGTAATCCCACCTGGCAGTAGGAAATTTGAAATTGCTCAGTTGGCTCGCCTTGGGTGCCAAGGGGGCTAGCTGTGGTCCTGAGGACATAGCCTAAGCATTTCCAGCCAATCATGCTTTAAAATGTGACAACGTGTTTAGCAATCCTTATAGTATGGTGCATAGTCGCTTTTTCTCTTTTAACACCCGTTTGTGATGGTTTCCTCCCGCCTCCTGTTATTTTCAATTGAAAGCCTTTTTTTCCTACAGAGACTTTTAGCTGGAAATACAGCCTACTCCTCCATATTTTCGTCCCTCGTTCGAACTCATGGTCGCAAGACGAAATGCGAAAGCATTTTCCAAGAATGCTTTCGTAATAACGAAAGTTAGAGGTTCGAAGATGATCAGATACCGCACTAGTTTTAACCAAATTTACCAGTTACTCAACGAAATTTAAGGATATTAATCTTGAAATTGTTACCTTAATAATCAAGTTACCTTAAATGTAAATAGTGTAAATAATGTTTTGTAAACAATGTACATAGAAGTTGGAGATTGCTTGGTAACTTATTCGTAAACTAGTAGCATAGAGGGTGAGATGTGGTGTCTGGTTTGTCGGGCACTATGTCGGTGCACCTTGTGCCTAATCAATGTTGTATCTTTCTTAATATGCACCACTCCAATGGTGCAGGCTGTTATTAACTTTATACACGGTCAATTGTTAAGTCGTGACCCAGCTTGATAGCTAAAGTACTACTAAACGATATGTTATGAGACCTGAGTACGATTTGGTACGAATCTGGTACGATTTTCGTTGTGTTATGTGTTATGTTATGTTTCGTTGTGTTGTGTTTTTTTTTTTTTTTTGTATTGGTGATGTCTCTTTGTTCCCTACATATTCCGAATTTAAATACTCATGGTGTGTGATGCATATTTAAGAAGTTAGCAGTTGAATGACTTTGATGGCATTTGGCAAGGTCATCCATTTCTTCTCCAATCATTGGCCCCTCTTGGCCTCATCACGTCACCCGGGTCTCATAACATATCGTTCAGTAGTACTTTAGCTATCAAGCTGGTTCACAACTTAACTGATCACCCCGTATAAAGGGTTGCAGTGCCCTCACTCGACGCTGCCTAGTTACCACCGTTAGACTTTGCAGTCTCAGTTATTGTTGGACCTGGTCACTGCAATTCTCTTGTCAATGCCGTGATATGTGCTGGTGGTCAATCCAAACAATGTTTTAATCATACAATTTTTGTTATCAGCACGTTTTTAATTAATAACGTAAATCGATCAATAATTTGTTTGTTTATTTGCAGGTCGCATTTGTGGTACTGCTGGGTCTTGTTGCAGTTTGCTTCTCAGCTGACGACAGCACCGAAACAGCAGCAGCCCCAGCTGCTGCAGCTGCAACATCCTTAGACGAACGAGCCTATGGCCTCTATGGCGGTTATGGCGGAATGGGGGGGCTCGGATATGGCCGTCCTTATGGTGGCCTTGGCTACGGCGCTTACAATAGCCTCGGCTACGGCCTCGGGCCTTATGGCTATGGTGGCTATGGCTACGGCATGCCCTTTGGAGGAGGAATCCTTGGAGGAGGATACGGCATGGGAATGGGAGCAGGAGGATACGGCGGTGGCATGCTCGGACTTGGAGGATACGGCATGGGATACTGAAGGACTACCTCATAACGTCACATCCACTAATGATACGTCACCACATCTTCATAACCGAATTGTACATACAGGAAAGATGACGATTCTTTCTCTTCTCAACTTGGTGATATGAACAGTGTTCACGTCAACAATAAGTGCTTCAAAGAAACTTTTTTTTGTTTGTTAATGAACTTGTTTTCTACGTCATTTTACTGGTGCTATTTTCAGTTTTGCGTGATTGGGTGGATACCTTTGAGGATAATTTGTAAGAAGTACGAAAGTTGTGTACGAAAGTCTGGGAAAGGATTGCAAAAGTCAATAGTTCGTCATTTTTGTCTTTCAGTGTTGCATGTTGTTCTCTCCAATGTTATGTAATAAATGAATTTGCAGCAAAAATATGAAACCGTAGCTAAATTGTTACTTTCGCCCGGTGCAGAATTTCCTGATTTTCTATATCATTGTCGAATTTAAAGAGTTCGAATACGCAAGTTTATTTGAAGAGAAGTGAAACTACAGTAACTACGATGGGTGTTTGTTTATTTATCAAGTTTATTTATTTTTTAAATAAGCGTTTGGGCTGTAAGTTAGCTAAAGCTAAAGCTAACTTATGCTCGTGTAGATGAACTAGCCCAATTTCGAACTTTATTGGGTGTTTTAGAAACAAAAAGACACCCAGTAAGGGAAAGGGGGGAACAATGGAAACCTCCTATCATGGTAGGGGCAAAGATATTGCCCAGAGTAGGCTAGAATACATCCCATGGCTGATGAAAGAGATTGGTAGTTTTTCACACTATCTGACTAACTGACAGGGACATTGACAGAGATCCGTTTTCAGTCACCAGCCAGATAAAGAAACATTTTTTGGTAAAATTCGTGTGCATAGAGAAGTGGATTTGTGTGATTTAACAAATAATAATAATGAGGCCAAAGGGCATAGGACGTGGAAGAAACAATGTGATATTTAGGTATTAAATCAGCAATGCTTTCATCAGACAAGGAGAATAAGTCACCCCTACATGTAACTGAGAGTACGACAATGATCAGGTGCACCACTCGGCGACTAAATCATGTAATTGTAGTTTGTATTGATGACACGTTGGTGAGGTGGGAAAAACTTGTATGAGCTTTGCCACCAAGTCGGCACTTGTATGGAGTTTTTTTTTGAATATGGTGAAAATCAGGCTTAGACGTATGAAACTGGGGTCAGTCACGTTTTACCAAGCCAGAGTAGTGAGTGATGACGTGGAGCAGCACTTTGTAATTGAGAACCTTTGAGCCTTGCTGCATTATACACATTTAAGTGGTTTTGCACTCTTCGTAAGCAGTAGTTGGTTTTTGGCTAAACGTTAAGAAATGACAAACTGGTCTAGGGTATTACCAAACTGTGTATGAAGCATATGGTATGTGGGGGAAAAAGATGCATTGTGGTGAAAAGCCATGTTGTTGTCCACTGAGTATATAAAAAGGGCAAATCAAGCAGTGCTACAGAAAAAAGGTGAACGACGTTTCGAAAATTAGCAATTTTCGTCTTCAGGTTTACAAATTTACAAATTTTAAAACATGGCAAAGCCCACTAAGTCATCCTATGTTTAAAAGCACAACTGCAGTTATTGAAAAAGTCAAAATTACTGAAGTTATGCTTTTAAACATAGGATGACTTAGTGACCTTTGCCACGTTTTAAATTAGCAAATGTGTAAACCTGAAGACGAAAATTGATAATTTTCGTAATGTCGGTCACATTTATACTATAGAACTGCTTGGTTTGACCTTTTTTTATAAATATGTTACCGTGCTTTTATTCTGCATTGTTGTACACGGAGGTCACAGTAACTTGGCAAGAGCAAAAAGGCACTTGTAGTTGGGAGGCTGTTCAGGGTTGAAAGTTCATCAGGCCATGAGTAGGTGGGGGTAGGGAACATATGAGTGACTTGGGAGGCTGACAACCTATGGTGGAAAAAGTGCTTGTTTACATGCAGAAGGTAGGTGAAAAGCTTCAGTCCTGAATACCGTATGTGAAGTGGCTGTAGGTAGTATATGGTTGTAAACATGGTCTTTAGTGTAAATTTCGTATGCTTCCAAATTGTATCAGGGCTCTGGTGAAATTGTTGTAGTAGAGGATGGAAATTTCGTCAAAGTTAAGGAGGTGTTTAGTCAGGCGATTATGTTGAACAAGAGAACTTATTGGCTTGTTGTTAAGATCTGATCATTGGCCTGAAAGATATCGTTTTAAGGTTTGGTAGTGCCAATGCAGGTCTGGTTGAAGCTAGAGTAAGATATTTCGTAGATGATATTCACTGCTTGGGTGGTGATACCCTAATTGTTTGGTTAAGTTCCCGCGAAAAGCTTGGCAGGAATCCTTGACGATTTTTGTTTTGGGGTATATTTCAAGTTTACTTGTTGGTTGCTAGACAACTAGATTTACCTTCTCAGATCTTGCAGTGGGCTTCACAACAGGTTTAACAAACAGTTTAAAAAAAACTCTAGGGGTTGTTTTGTAGGCAGGATGTTCAACAACTGGTTTCAGATAGACGTTAATAAGAATCTGTATCGAATAAAATCCATTTTTTCAGTCATCAGGATTAAAATAATGTGTGTCTTGTGACTCGGTGGATTTCGTTATTTAGAACAGCAATTTTGGCGGAATTATCTATGTAGGAACTATGCTGGGGAGTGCGGGTAGTCGGATTGGTGACCGGAAGTAATTGATCTTGATTCGGCCGTTGGAGCATAAGGTGTGTGACGTTCAGCTGTTTTTCGGAAGTTTGAATTTTGTGCGTGAACTTTAAGCATTGGTTATAACAGATTAGGAATCCTAAAATGGGTTGTCGAGAAGTGGGATCATTGAGGTCAGTGATGTCATCGACGAATCAGATGTAAAAAGTAACGGTGACAGTGACATCATGGTCTAGGTCCTGTAAAACAAGTTCACAGAATAGGGAGGACATTTTACCCATAGGGATTCCAGACATGTGTTGGAAGAAGCTGTGTTGATGGGAGGTATAGGTTTTTCCCCACGATGAGGCCAATAATTTTGGTGAAGGATTGAGGAGTCAATTGTAGGTCAGCAAATACATGTGTTTTGTTGTTGATTGCCAAGGTAAGTTTGCTAATGAGAATATCACGACTGAGGAGGTGGGAACATGCTCACAACATAATAGGAGGTCCATTGCACGAAAAGTGAGCTCTTAGATCTTGTAGTTGGGCAAGTAGTTGTAGGTCAGCACGCATGTGGATTGCTAAGGAGATTTATCTAAAAAAGTGAGTTCAGCAAATTTGCAAAGTAATTGTTGGGGTTGCTTGGCAGATGTGGTAAAGCATAGATGATGATTTGGTTTGCCCTCAGTCAGGTAAACACTCCTAAACAACCCATATGCATGCCAAAATGTCCTACATTTACTACTTTCCCAATTACAAAATCTAAAAGTCTAACTTTCGGAACAATAGACCTCCTGTGATGCTCGAGGATGTACCCATCTGTCAGCCATGACCATCTCTTTAGTAAAATTTCCTTGGAAATCAGCAACAAATGTCATGTACTTGATGACCTAAAATGAACTCTTTTTACGCAATGGACTCAAGTTTACAGGCCTCATTCTAGCCACAACCTTTATATCTCCCATTTCTTCAGTGAACTCATTTTACAGGACCTCGGCCATGAGGTCACCGTCACTTTCACTGACAGTATTAGATTTTATATGCGATTTGTTGACGACGTCATAACCCTCAGTGATCCCACTTTTCAACGTCAACTGTTATCACCCATCACTGTTCACCCACAAAATTAAAAAAAATTCGAAAAACAGGTGAAACTCCTAGACCTTACTCGAACCCTGGCCAAATAAAAACAAATCAGATCCTGATGATTTGGCCAAAGAATTCGCCAAATTCGATACAAATTCCTTGTAAAATGAGTTCAAGGCTTTTTTTGACATGCGTAAATCAAACATAGATAACAAAAAAAGCTGTACAGTGTCATGGTTTGTGGGTTACTAAATAGGTGACGTTATGTCCCACTCTGCAGAACTCATCAGACCACCCGTCCAACTGGCTGAGGTGTCGTACACCCAACAATTTACAAAAGAATTTGAATATAATTTCACTACATAAGTCATTGTTTCCACTACACCAAATTATTCAACAACAAGAAGATCATTTAAACAGAATGTTGTTTAGGCTTAGCGCAAACCAATATCGATAATATTTTAAGTACAACTTTGGTTAATTTGGTATGGTGAAACGCCTGATAAAACACCTCCGTAATCTTCAAGATACTTCTGTCCTCTGTTGGTAAGGTAACTCTTCCTGATAAAACGTTTCAGTCGCGTTGTGGTGATTAATAATATAAAAAAGCCAAGAGTGCTACAAACAATTCAAAACGACGTTTCGAAAAAAAATCCTTTTTTCTTCTTCAGGTTGCAAGATAAGTTTCACAAAGCAAGGCCACCAAGTAGCCTGTTGTTTAAATGGCTACATAACAAGAGTACGCCGGTCCGGTTTGGTCCCCCATTTACGCCAGGATATCGATGTCCTGGAGTCGGTCCAACGTTCTTTCACCCGACAACTGCCTGGCCTGAGGTCTCTACCGGCTGACGAACGACTCAAACTTTCCGGCCTTGAGCCTCTGGAGCTGCATCACCTTCGGGCTGACCTTATTTTGACATTTCAGATTTTGAAGGACTTTCTTCTGGTCGACCTTCTTTTTTTCGATTTAGCAGTCCTATCTACGACTGGCGGACACTCTTTAAAACTTTCTCTGCCTACATTCTCCACGGAGTGTACGAGATCTTTTTTCACTGTTTGCGTCGTCTGCGTGTGGAACTCCCTCCCTGAGCACGTTGTGTCAGCGCCATCCGTGCCAATTTTTAAACGACGTCTGTCTCTTCGCATTTGAACAAGTTTCTGAAACGAACTTACTAACTCTTAGGGCCAGTGTAAGAGGCATGCCCTTCTGTGTCCTCCCCCCACATGGGGGAAAACTGATTATTATTAAGTTAAAAAATGTGTTAAAAATAATAAAAACCATAATTTCCCCTCTCAAAGAGGCACAAAAATAAGGCGAAGCACAAGCCCACCTGCTCCTTGGGAAACCAAGTTGCAAGTGAGTAATATGCAAATCTGGCTGCTTGCACCGTCGTGGGACATTCAATTTCCAAGTGTGGATTGTTTTACGTTTTAATTTTTTCTTTTATAATTTTCCAGCTTGAGATTTTTTATTACGGGGAAATATTCTTTAAGAAACTTGTTATCCGGAATTAGGTGGTTGTGGACTGGTGGTTGATGCGTGTGAATTACTAAATTTCTAAATTGATTCGGACACGAGTTTGTTTTTCTTTCAACAGAACTTGGACTTGGTCCAAGGCAGGGTGACAGCAGTGATTAACATAGAGACATTTTACGGAGCAAAATATTTATTTACAACCGTCCCGTTGTAGTAGTAGGAAACGATATTGTCCCACTGCCTTGTTTGTTGTCGCATTGGCATTTTGTTTCCGTTGCAGACAGTGCGTTTATTTGATGCTGCTTACTGATGGACGGGTAACGATGAAGACGTCTGGAGCTGCGTCAGGGGCCTCGTCGTATACCATGCCTTTGAACGTTTTTTTTTTCGCTTTGCCAAGAATGTATAGGGTTTGGGTTTGCTGTCAGCCTTTACATACCATGCATGCCATACAGAAAGGGTGCTGGTTGCATACTATGATTTTTAATGCTCCCCCCCCCCCCCCTATTTTACAATTATATTTTTTTGCACGAACTTTGTTCCTGCATCTCCTCCGTTAATATTTGGTGCGGATGGTGTCTATGGACCAGCTACCGTGGTGTAGTTATGCACCTTAAGTCAGAATTTCGATTGATCGTTCCATTCCGGAGCTACGGGCCCCGAATGAGCAGTTTCATTGTTTTACATTGTTTTAAACATTATTATTAGGCAACAATGTAAATCAGCAAACGCGAGTATTAAAAGCTTAACGAGCACAACAACAACAATGGAAACGGCTATTGTCTTAATTATTTTCTTGGACCTTTTAAAGTCGCGGTCTTTCAACAAGTCAACATGGCGGTGGCGGTGGTCGTCTGTGGGACTGGACCCCCCAGCCGTTATGCCAAACTCAAAATGAGCAGTTCTTCACAGTGCCTGTCACAACGCTGACACTGAAGGCAAAAGGGGAAAAAAAGAGTTTACAGTGGTTAAGGGACATGCGCTGATAGAGTGAGCGAAGTGAACGAAAATCAGCATGCACAAAATAGGCATAAGAAAGGGGAAGAAGATTTTATGATTGTAAGGGAGACGTGCTGGTTGAGTGAGCGAAGTGACCCAAAATCAGTGTTTGTTAGCCAGTATACGCAAAATACTGATTAAACAATCTTGCATACGCACGTTTATTACACCTGTTCTGCATATCCAATAATGCAGGATACATGAATCAGTTGGAACATGACATTGAGCAGTAGGTCTCCTCTTTACCATCCTTACAGGAGATCGACGAAACATCATTAGAATTTTAGAAAGTGAATTAAGTAACTTAATTAAATCATGTAAGAGAATGCTATCGGCTGTGGTGTGAATCAGTTTGTGAATACATCTCCAGAAACTTTGAAGGCCAAATAAAAAACCAGAGTAAGAAGGAAGGGGAAGTGAAGGACAGGGGATGTTATGTTACTGTATGGGAGAGAGACGAACAAAGAAGAATATACTGTCAGGGAAGAACAGGCCCCCACAGCGAGGGGGTGGGGGGCAGATGGACCCACCGTACCCAGGCCCCGTCACTCAAGGGGCCCGCACGGCCTAAGAAAAACTTTTTTTTTCCCAATAATGAGTTTTGATGACTATGAGTAATGTACTCGATTTGTGCGTGTTTATGCTCAAAACAACAACTCCAATCCAACGGCAAAGAGCAGGAGCACTGCAGTGCAAGCTTGTCAGCCTGTTAGGAAGGGAAGCCTTCAAACGTAAGCAGCCCGACTAATGAATGAGCCAACCCGTTAAGCACAATTCTGGCCGACGAATATTATAACATAGCGCAACCTTTTTACGATTTCAGTTGGGAGAAGGAAGCTCGCTGTTGTAGTTAGTCTCACGCCCCTAAGTTTGATGTGGGGCCCAGGGAAAGAGTGTGATAATAGGTAAGAAATGGGGGAAATTCTGATAACGCATTTCCACGAGCCTTCTCTTCCTGATGCACATGGTTGGGTGAAGTAAGGAATGGACCCGAGAACCTTGGCGTATGAGATATACAGTCATGCTAATATCTGACCACCCTGTACCCTAGGGTGCAGTGAAGAATAAATTATTTTAGTGGAAAAATTGTGCAAAATGCAATACCACCATACGAGGATACAAACGAGGATAGGACGAGGATAGACGAGGATAGAATACATCAGCACCTTTCAATAAAGCGTATATCCATTTAGAGATATTAGAGAGGTCACCAGAACACTTTGAATTCTAAAATCGCTATAATTTTTGATTAAGCAAATTAAACATTATACATACTTGAAATACGATTATGGGGGGGGGGGGGCGCAAGGGTTGCATGAACATAAACACATGTGTAGGGCTTTTTCTGTCCAGAATTGGGTGCTGAACATCTTTGTAACGTATGTTTTCACTTTTTCTAACGGTTTACAGGTTACAGAAAAAAAAACAGTTTTGGGAGACTTTTACACCTGGGCCCCCCCCCCCCCCCCCGCGTCCGATTTGGTGGGTCTATATCAAAATTCATTCTCCTGGCTGTGATATAACTACCTACCAAGTGGTTGTTGGGTCCACAATTTGCAAGATTTTCATGATTTTTTTCTCTAATCCTCCCCACTAACTACTTTGGTGTGGAAAAGTTGCTTTTTAGAATCGCTATCCACACACAAAATTTCATCACTCTGAAGTCAGGTCTTGAGGTAACAGAAGGGACTTCGAGTTTAGCATTGTATAACCGGCGAATTAGCCAAAAAATGAAAAAGTATTACGTATTTAACGGATTACAATTTTATTTTAACATTATATCATTTCATGCTCTCAAGAACCATCTATAAACACGCCATAATTACAAGGAATTTTATTTATATTAAACAATGTTAAAGTTTGACGTAGATAATGGCTAAAAATTGCGTTTTAGCCTATTTTGGCCCATAACTGCACAATGCACATTATCGAACAAGAGAAACATTTATTGCAATTAATATAATACCGTTCGTCTTCTCTCTGAGCGTTAAATGAGATGATGTTAAAATTAAATTTTAAACCAGTCAAATAATATTTTTTTTCCATTTTTAGCTATTTCGCGT
The DNA here is from genome assembly GCA_023313725.1 of Lithobius niger. Lineage (NCBI taxonomy): Eukaryota > Metazoa > Arthropoda > Chilopoda > Lithobiomorpha > Lithobiidae > Lithobius > Lithobius niger. The sequence continues at coordinate 44,461 of JAHWFP010201759.1, read as the reverse complement.
ATTTTAAACAATGCTAAACTTGACACGCCTTGTGGCACCTCAAGATGACACATGCGAGGCCTGTGTTTGATAGAGATGCCAAAAGAAACCTTTTACACACCAAAGCTATTAAGAATTCCAAATAAAGTTATTTTCACTGCACCCTATGAAAAGGCTACACAAATTGCTCCAGCAATAATTTCCTAAAGTCGATATCAAGTTTTTGTTGTAAGCACCCAGCGTCGGACTGGGGAGGAAAGGGCACCATGCATTTTACCAGGAAACTGATGGCGTCTCCAACCGTAGGGGTTTTGGGAAGCGTTCTAAGCTCTCCAAGCACAAGCAAAGTCCGTGGTCGAGCTCAAAAATCTTTGCTTATTTTCATATTCTTTTCGGAGTGCAATCTTCAATACACATCTTGTATCTCAAGTAATACTTTTTTTTGAAATTTTGGTGTAGGTTGGGGGGGGGGGGGCGGGAGCAGTTCAAAAAGTGTGTTAAAAACTTAAGTAAAGGGAGATAGAATAGACAATGGAATTTGTGTCTGAAAGGAAAGGTCATCAGCGGATAGGGAATTCAAAACCATTCAAAATAGACTACCAAAGGGGCGCCGTAAACATTGTAGCCTACAGGCGCCTGTGCACAATGGCACAATGGCACTACGGCCAGTTCGAGCCTGTTAGCAGCTAACCACAATAACTATGGCAACAAAACAAACCCAATTGTGGAATGATCTCAAGTTCCAGTCATGTGTGGCTTCGTGATAAAGCCATCGTCGCCTTGCTTGACGTCTTTTTACAAAATATTTACAAAATATTCTGTGGAGCGGACGGAAGTACAAGCTACAAGTGCCATCCTAGTTATTTACGCAAAACCATTTGAATGCCAGAAAACAGGGCAAGTCGTGTAAACATGGGGTGCATTAAGAACATAATCGTCGTGCATCTTAAAAGTAAGTAGCGTAATACGACCTAGTAGACAACAAAATCATAATGAACGATACAAATCTTTTAATTAGCTGTGACTCATACACCCATGGCCTTTTTTAATTCGACGTGTCACACGTCGAATTAATGTGGTTGTG
>JAHWFP010201759.1:4693-38398 GCA_023313725.1 Lithobius niger | reverse complement strand
AGTCTGGCCGTGTCAGTCTGGCTCAGCGGTAGGACCTTGGCCTTTGATTTCAAATGTCCTGGGTTCGATTCCCCGCGCAGGCAGTCTGATATATAAGTCCAAAAGGCAACGTAAATAGGTTGGCATCCGTATTTATTTAAGTTTTTTAAGGCTTACATCCGTATTTTATACGCCTAAGCGTTTTATAATACTAATTTAAATTCTTGTTAATGTATGGATTCTGGTTGATTTGGCGAAAGCGATCACGCTCAAAATCTGTAGGGTGATCCCAAAGACTGTGGAATTCAAAGCAGAACCCCCCCAATAAAAATAGACCCTACCCCCTCTCTCCCTGTGATTTAGAAATTTAGGCCAGAAGAATTGCTATTTTTCCCATCAAATAAATTCAATGCACGTAAACAACTGTAAATTCTATTGGAGTAAATAAAAGAGAATGATGCAATATCAAAAAATCCTACAGTAAAATAACTAAGATTCGGTAATCCTTTGTCATGGATTTATATTTCAACCGTGATTCAACCAACGTACTCTGCCTCACAATTTAAATTCTCCTATCATCTGAGTTGTGATCCAATGTGGCTGTTCGAATCCAAAATCACGTCATCCTAATGGAATATAGGTGCGTAAGAAAGGCCTGCCAAATTTCAGCTATTTTGAGCGTATGTTTTTTGCTGTTGTGCTATCGTGTTTGTTTTAATCATCAAGTAGTGTGTGCTTACCAAATACCTCAAAAAAATATTTGGAATATTAAAATTAGATTCCTCCTAATTCATATTGCCGACTCCTATTGGCCTCATTCTGTCTAAAATTTGTAACAATCAGTTAGTAAATGTTCGAAGTAAAATGCACTATAATAAATAAAACGCACTAACACTAGTCTGTGAATTAAAAAACCCTATAGTGGTGCAACGAAAAACGCTTAAACTGCGACTTTTGGGGCCTATGACATGTTCTGTTATAGGGCAAAATGTATAACTAGGTAATGCACGGGTAATGTTGGCTGCACCGTTAGCTACACTGGTGCGGTTTAGTCTCTCATACGTACACGCTTCACCAAACTATGTTTTTCCCATCACATTTTTGTGCACACTGGCTAACAAACGCTGATTTTTCGTTTGCTTTGCTCACTCAGTCAGCGTATTTTCCTGCAGTCGCTCCTCCTTGTGTCCTTGGTTAGCGTTAATATACGCATGAAGCTGGAAACAAACTGGATGATTTGTTGACGGGAATGTATAGTTTCTTCCGTTTGTTGTCGTTTTTTACTGATTGTTTTGCTTCTAGATGTATTTCATAACTGTTTTACAATTTCCCGTCGGCTAGTAAAGCGATGGCATTTTTCTCGTGCACCTAATTCGGTAAGTAGTAGGGGTCTCGTGCACCAAAATTGTTCAACAGTAGTGGCCGTCAGTGTTGCCAGGTACCCAGACATGTCTGGATTTCTCCAGACTTTTTGACAGTGTCCCAGACATCCAGACTTTTGCTTAAAATTGCCTAAAATCTCCAGACTTTTAACTGAGCTTCAATTATTTGTATGTATGAAGAATGTTGGTTTGAATATTGCTAACTATTGTACGCCAATGACGTTTTTTTGCATCTGCGCAGACTGCACTGCTGGTAAGTGTTGGGGTGTGTGAATAGCGGCGCCACGGCACGGCAGAATCGGACATTCTCCTGCTGCTTAACAATAACGCTACGCGACATTAGCGATGCCAATATCAGACTCGCTGCCTGTCATCATCCTTTTAAACATTTTTTTTAAGTTAAAAAACGAAAGATTTTTATTTATTTTTATTTTTTTTATTTTGACGAGCCTTTTGTCAGCCGAAGCAATTAATGCTTGTATGTCTGAACCGGCTCAATTTTGAACATTACCAGATTGTTTTAGAGAAGAAGAAATCTGGTAAAGGGAGGTGCCAGCCCAGGGATTCGACCCGGGAAACCTCCGATCATCGTCGGGGCCGAAAGATTTTCCAGAATTAGCCAGAATACATCCCATATTTGGTTACAGCTATTTGGTTTCACACAAAAAAAAAAGTCCATCTTCAAGGTCAAAATTTAGTGCTTTATACCATAATACCACCAAAATTGTGAAATTAGCGCATTGGTGAGAATCTCCAGACTTTTTGGATGAAGTCCAGACTTTTTGGGGTTGTTTTCCCAGACAAACAGTACTTCCTATCTGGCAACACTGGTGGCCGTTGCAGTGCCCAACTGGCCGAACACTGAAAACCCACAGTGAAAGAAATTATAAATTTGGACACCGGCCACTGATCCCCTTCCTGGTTTCCTGTATGCCAGCGCACAAAGTGCCGACCCTGTAGATGTATACTGGCACTTTCCCAAATTTACAATTTTCTTGTTTTAAGTGTTTTCTGTTGTTTTTATACGACGGAAATAAATTGTTAATTACTTTGATTTGTATAGCGGGATACACCATTAGCTTCTAAAAGGTTGCAGTTTAAGTGGATTTTGTTTAGCCCTACTTTTTATCCCAGACATTTAAAATATATGTAAGTAGCTGGTTCCCGCATACCTGAGCGTAACACTGTAGTGGGCCCCGGTTTCCCCAATTGTGTGGTCTGAATATCCCCATCTCTGCACCTTCTTTGAACCCCTGCTGATTTGTGTTATGGAAGTAAATGTTTATTTTCAATGGAGGACGTTTTTCTGTTCTGATACCAAGCCCAAGAAACCCAACAACGGTTGTGCATGCAGTGATTGTTAGGCAACCAACTTTGAAACTCTTCCAAGTCGGCTCTTAAGAGCTAGCTTTATTAATGCAATATGTCGATGTAATTAGACTGGTCTTTTCCTCTTGCTTTGTGGATTTTGAGATCTAATTTGTGTTCCATGACTTTTCCTACGTATTTTGACCTGCTGAATCCGAAAATCAATGTTACCACGCGATAAACTGGGGCAGTTAGCCGCTACAGCCAAAAATTCAAAATGGCCGCCGCCGGAAAGTAAAAAATTCGTACAGGTGCTTGTTATGCGTTTAATTTCAAATGGTTTGTAACGAAATCGACCCTTGTGCATGGCTTGCACTTCACGAAGTCAAATTAGCTCCTTACAGGACACAAATCTGTGACTGTAAGTCCCAACAGCCAAAAATAAAAAATGGCCACGGCCAGAAAGTAAAAATTCATACAGGTGTCTACTATGCGTCTAATTTCAAACGGGTTGCAACGAAATCGATCCTTGTGCATGCCTTTCACTTCACGAAGTGCACACTTAGAGGACACAAGTCTGTGACTGCGAGTTGCTACTGCTAAAAAGTCAAAATGGCCGCCGCCGGACAGTAAAAATTCGTACAGGTGCTTGCTATGCGTCTAATTTCAAATGGTTTGAAACGAATCGTGCCTTGCACTTCACGAAGTCAAATTAGTATTTAAAGGTCACAAATCTGTGACTGCAAGCCACTACAGCCAAAAATTCAAAATGACGGACTTCGGAAACGTATTTCCTAAACATGCTTACTATGCGTGTAAATTCAAATGTTTTGCAACTAAATTCAGCTGTGAACGTGTGCTCCGCTTCAAAATGCCCACTAAGTACATTACTGAGCTCAAATACTGGGTTAGTTAGCTGCTACAACAATGGCGGCCCCCCAGAAAATGACATTTTCCCGGCATATTTGCTAGTCGTGCAATGTTAATACTCGTAGGAGAATGATTTAGTCGCAACTGGTAACCCATTATTGGGCCCATAAATTGAAAACGTTGGGTTGTTGATTTTAAACAATAATTTTTTATTCCTTAGAGGAACCCAAAAGACCCAAAAAGCCATGAAAAGTCTATTGGAGGACAAGAATAACACTTACAATGACAAAACTGTTTTTAATGCAAACGTTCTTTCCCATAACATAATGTTTCTGTTTGAGTAAAGATCAAATAAAAAGTTGACTTTGTATTATGGCCATAAAATTTCTCTACCATAAGGTTTCTTCCTCAAAATCCATTTAGTCATTTTTACTAGCTGACTCAGTGTCGATAATGTTCAAATCACTACTCCCACAGTCAGACATCTGATCATCACTGGACATGTCTTCTTCCACAGTCTTTTTCTTTCTTCATTTGCTTTATTTTGTGGTGTAAGTTCTGGTGGGAGTTGGGGGCCGTCATACCAGACTGAGTGCCTTCCTTCTTGGGTTTTCCGCCAGCCACAATTCTCAGGGTGGGGTTCTAGCATAGTTGGCTTTACACATGCACTCCAGATGTATACAAAAAGGTTAACTCTGCTCAAATGTTGGTATGTGCTCTGAGAATCAGGAGGAAGCTTTTGTGCCATCCAGTTTTTCTTTTTGACTATCGTACAGTCTTATCCGAGTTGTTACATAAAAAGGTAGGAAGTCACATCACAACCCCTAAGGCGTGAAGAGCCAAGATTTTGCCACACTACTTTGCACCCAACAATTCATAGATCTTCTTTATATTGATGTCAATCTTCATGAACCACGACATCAGACAACCTTTTGCATTAAGCTGGGCAAGTTCATACACTGATATTACCAATACACAATATCTTTGGATATAATAACAACTGGTGATGACACTTTAGGGGCATGCAAAACGAGCCTTGTCTCCGCTTCCTCAAGACTGCATATTTCATTGGTTATCATTTGTCTCAGGTGAGAGGGTCCAATGAAACTGTCCATTTATAACCACAATTGGATAGGGAAGTCTTTTCCTGTTTTCGTAAACTCGCCAAAACTTTACTAAGTTCTTCGTCAGTTCACATTTATTTTCGCTGTTCTGAAGAAACTGTTTCCATTTATTGCCTTGAGGCATTGGTAATTCTGATGAACCAATGTGGACACGAACTGCTGACTCTCCTCTTCTCTGTTTTATACAAGTTTTTATGATGTCTTCTTTGTAGACATTAAACACAATATGCACTGACACCGAGCAGAATGAGGAAGGTGGAAGGCAATATGACAGTAAGGCTTTAGCATCACGTAGGTTTCCTCACGTAGGTTTTGCAGGTACATCATTAACAGCTGCCAAACCATCACTAATCCACGAAGCTTTGTTTGGTTCAGAACTTTCTTCTGACTTGCTTTCATCTATCATGAAGTTTCTGAGTTTGATTCGTCTCCTGTCCGCATGCTCCCATCTGGGTCGTGCACAAAACCGCACCACTCAGAGGATACTTCAGCTGCTGCTAAGCAAAATGAGAAACTATTATCAAGTTTGATAGACGAACTGCGTCAATACAAAAATATATTTGAAGGACCAGCAAGAAATATTGCAACTGGTGTAGAAGTTTCCTCCAAAGTTGTAGAAGATATGCTACGTGCTGAGAAACTTCATGATAGATGAAAGCAAGTCAAAAGGATGTTCTGCACCAGACAAAGCTACATGGATTAGTGATGGTATGGCAGCTTTTAATGCTGTACCTGCAAAACCTACGTGAGGTGACTATGCTAATGCCTTACTGTCATATTGCCTTCCACCTTCCTTATTCTGCCCGGTGTCAGTGCATATTGTGTTTGACGTCTACAAAGAAGACAGCATAAAACCTTGTATAGAACAGAGAAGAGGAGAGCTAGCAGTTCGTGTCTACATTGGTTCATCAGAATTACCCATGCCTCAAGGCAATAATTAATGGTAACAGTTTCTTCAGAACAGCGAAAATAAATGTGACTGACGAAGAACTTCGTAAAGTTTTGGCGAGTTTACAAAAACAGGAAAAGACTTCCCTATCCAATTGTGGTTACAGATGGACAGTTTTATTGGACCCTCTCACCTGAGACAAATGATAACCAATGAAATATGCAGTCATGAGGAAGCGGAGACAAGGCTCGTTTTGCATGCCCCTAAAGTGTCATCACCAGTTGTCATTATATCCAAAGATATTGATGTATTGGTGATATCAGTGTATGAACTTGCCCAGCTTAATGCAAAAGGTTGTATAATGTTGTGGTTCATGAAGAATAACATCAATATAAAGAAGATGTATATATTTTTGGGTGCAGAGTTGTGTGGCAAAGTCTTGATTCTTTACGCCTTTAGGGGTTGTGATGTGACGTCCTACCTTTTTTAAGTTGGAAAAAACCAGTGTTCTGAAAAAAGTGTTATATCATCCTCAGCTTGCTAAAGGCCTAGAGGAGTTTGGAAAACAAGAAAAACTCAGCTGTGAAGCAGAGAAAGCTGGTATGCTCGTTCTACAATTGGCATGCTACCGTGGAAAAGTAGGGGAGGATTATGTAACAACTCGGATAAGACTGTACGATAGTAAAAAAGAAAAACTGGATGACACAAACGCTTCCTCCTGACCCTCACAGCGCATACCAACATTTGAGCAGAGTTAACCTTGGATACATTTGGAGTGCATGTGTAGAGCCAACTATGTTAGAACGCCACACTGAGAATTGTGGCTGGCCGAAAACCCAAGAAGGATGGCAACCAGTCTGGTATGACGGCCCCCAACTCCCACCAGAACTTACACCACAAAATAAAGCAAATGAAGAAAGAAAAAGACTGAGGAAGAAGCCATGTCCAGTGATGATCAGATGTCTGACTGTGGGAGTAGTGATTTGAACATTATCGACACTGAGTCAGCTAGTAAAAATGAATAATTGGGTATTGAGGAAGAAACCTTATTGTAGAGAAATTGTGTGGCAAGTCAACTTTTTATTTGAACTTTACTCAAACAGAAACATTATGTTATGAGAATGAACGTTTGCATTAAAAACCGCTTTGACATTTTAAGTGTCAATTCAAGTCCTCTAATAGACTTTTCCGGACTCTCAGGTTGGTAACAAAATTATTGTTTAAAATCAACAGCCCACGTTTTCAATTTGTGGGCCCAATAATGCATTAACATCTGCGACTAAATCATCCTCCTACATAATAACATTACACGACTAGCAAATATGCCAGGAAAATTTAATTTTTGGTGGCTGCCATTTTGAATTCGTGGTTGTAGCAGCTAACTAACCCAGTTTATGAAAGTAATATACTAAGTAGACATTTTGAAGTGGAGTACACGTTCACATCTGAATTTAGTTGCAAAACATTTGAATTTATACGCATAGGAAGAATGCTTAGGAAAATTCAGTTTCCGAAGGCAGCCATTTTGAATTTTTGGTTGTAGTTGCTTCCAGTCACAGGTTTGTGTCCTTTTAGGAGCTAATTTGATTTCGTGAAGTGCAAGACATCCACAAGGGTTGATTTTGTTTCAAACTATTTGAAATTAGACGCATAGATAGCACCTGTACGAATTTTTACTTTCCAGCGGCGGCCATTTTGAATTTTTAGCAGTAGCGACTCACAATCACAGATTTGTGTCCTTTAAGGAGCTAATTTGACTTCGTGAAGTGCAAGGCATGCACAAGGGTCGATTTCGTTACAAACCATTTGAAATTAAACGCATAACAAGCACCTGTACGAATTTTTTACTTTCCGGTGGCAGCCATTTTGAATTTTTAGCTATAGCGGCTAACCGCCCCAGTTTATCGCGTGGTAACATTGATTTTCGGATTCAGCAGGTCAAAATACGTAGGAAAAGTCATAGAACACAAATTAGATCTCAAATGCCACAAAGCAAGAGGAAAAGACCAGTCTAAATAGGCCACATCTGTTAGTTTGACATTGTCGGTCGCTCGCCTCTTTCATTATGCGCCCTCTTTCATAGTAGTGCATAATAATGATGAATTTGCTTGCCCAACCTACGCTTATTATATATATATATATATAGATAGATAGATTCCAGAAGCAAAAAAAGTATTCCTACTTCTTTATCGGATTTCGATCAGCGCCTCGTTTGAATACAGAAAATATTAACGGGAATTTTGGGCCAGCGAAGCAAGTTACGCAGCATTCTATTAAAAAAAAAAAAGCCGGGACGATTTACAAGTTTGGCTCGTTGCATGATTTGTGTGTAGTTTTGATGTCTGGGTCTAAATCCCCGAAATTCCTTTCCACCTCTATGTTTTACGAACTTAACAAGCGGATGCAGCGACTACCTAGTCGCAACTGGTCTTCCGTACCCTTCCGCCACTTTTTCAACAAAAGTGTTAAGGCGCACATCTCTACCACGGACCGCAACAGCGATCTCTATTACATAATCTGAAAGTAGTATAGCCATCACAAATGCCGGTTAAAAATGTGTAAGTTTTAGGACCAGTTTTAGATTTTAGGCGTAGTTGGCAGCTTTTAGGCCTAATTTTTACTTGCCGTTTTAATTTCGTAAGCAGCAGCTAACGGAAAATTAGGTTAGAGAGTAGTCCTATTCATTCATGCAACACAGCGTCTAGAGTTTTTAAATGAACTTAATGTTTGTCGTTAATGAAATACTTTTGTTTGTTTTTTTTTGCGATTGCGTGTCTTCCTGTAGTGGTTAAATGCGAAGATCAAATGTTGTTATTTCAATGAGTTACGTTGAGAAAGCTATAAGGAAGCAACGAAGTTTTAATTTGCCGTGTTTTTCAAAGTCTATTTGACTAACACTGAAAAAGGTGACGGACGGACGGACGAACAAAGTCGTTTACTATAACTAGACTAAGCGCCGGTGCACACGTGCGTTTTTTGGACGCGTGGTGACGCTGCGGTGTCGCTTCGGTGACGTATGTGCGCGTTCGGTTCCCTAACCTCGTGTACAAAAAATTATAGTTTGAAACCAATGAGACGATATTGCTTTTTTCGCCTACCTCGTGAACAAAAACTATATTTTAAAACCAATGCGACGAATTTTGATACATTGATGTACTAATTTAAGACGTACCAGGAAAAAATGTTATACATCCTTTGCAGATTTACTAAAAAATGCGGATAAGTTCTTTAATTACTTCCCAACGAGTCTTCGATCATTTCTTATTTCAGAATAGTTCTTTACTCCCCCAATACACAATTCCATGTTTATTTCTTCGAAATTGGACGCCATTTTCGGTAACGCTTTTGCGGTAAATGGCGGACGTGTGCACCTCTCAAGTCACCCAAGGTACTGAGAGACGCAATTGCGTTTTTTTTTAATGCTGCGGTACCGCTGCGTTGACGGGGGTAATTGCGGTGCAAAAGACCGCACGAGCGGCGGGCGGTAACGCAACGTCGACGCTGGTATGTGTGCAGTACCCAACTAATGTCACGTAAACCAAACCGAAAATGCGGTACCGCAGCGTCGCTAAAACCACCACAGGGATAGAACGCATGAAAAAAATTGAAACTGAATCGGATAATCGGTTCAGAAGTAATCATGGAGACCAGTGCCGCAACTACTGTAGATTTTTTCAATGGGGGGTGCAAGAGTAGGCCCCAAGAGACTAAAGAATTTTGGGTGCAAGGTTGTGGCCTATTTTACAGTAGTTTTATGTACACATTTGCCCCCCCCCCCTTCTTTGAATGGGACCCCTTGCTTGCTGGGGCCGGGTGCCTTTCACCCTGTGCACCCCCTTAATTGCGGCATTGTGGAGACCTGATGAGAAACATCATTGTTCGGCGTCGCACTGCGCAACACACACAAATTAATCCTTTCGCCAAGCTAAACCCACCGACTAAGACTTCAAACGTTAAATGAAATAATTGAAAATTGCGCAGTAAGCAATTTTCATATATTTCATTTACCCTTCGAACTATTACTCGGTGTGATTAGCTTGGCGAAAGAGCTTGGCGTTTGATATCACGACTTAACACGGCCGAAAAGCTTGGCGGGAATCCTTAAGTTTTGTTTTGGGGTAGATCTTTTTTACACTTTATTTAATAGTTTATTTATTATCACTGATTTACGATCGTTGCCGGTTTCAACCAACTTCCGTAGATATTTGACAATGGTTAGCAAGTACGGAAGGAATGAAAAATCGAACCCCCTGAGGCCTAAAAAAAAAACGTTTTTATGACTTTGCGGTGTGTTTTTTGAGTGCATGCCTTTCCTGGATGAAATGTGACTCCGTTGTCGATCCATCGATAATTATTTCCGTGTTTGCATGCGTGAAAGTTGTCACATCATATGTTCAGCATGGAATAAAGATGGTTCAAGTAGACAACGGCAGGAACTGGTGGACTATAGTATACTCCTACTATTTCTTGGGGAGGGTTGGTCAGGAAACGGAAATCTGTTCGGCGGAACGGTTACTGCATCCGTTGGTTGACATGCTCAAGATCGATTATACGACATCGACTCTGAATCATTTATTCAGGAATAAGCAGACCGTACGAGGAACGATCACGTCGGCAACGACCCTATTTGGTTTTAGACGACAAGCATTTCTCCGTTTATGACTTCGTTGTTTGTGATAGTACGTAAGTGGGAAAAAATGTAACTTGCCATTCGTAATACAACTTTTCTAAAGAACCGTTTCGGTTTGTTAAATTTCCATTTAAAAAAATGCTACATAAACTTCTTAACATCTTGTAAAGGCATTTGGCCAAAAATCCAGATTGGTTAGGATACCCGGCACCAAAGATAAAAAACTCGGGGAACATTTTTTTTCCTTAGCACTTAGGCCTATTTCCAAAGCCTTCTACTTTAAATTGTGTAACTCCCAGGAAAATGGTTCAAAACGATCACTGTCTTCACTGCTTAATAGCCACGAACTCTGTCTTCAATCCTGCGAAAACAGAACTTTGAATTTTATCTTCTACGATTTTCTACAGCCACTTGAAAAACGCTCCAAACTGAGCTCACCGCACGCAATCGCCGATCGCCATTTTCCAAAACAAAACTTGTACATTAGTAATTATTTATATTTTATCTCTCAGGCATAAAGCCGACCAGCTTAGTGTTGTTTTAGGAGTAGCTGCACTCTACGTTTTTATTTTGAACTTCAATACCGGTTTTGGTTTGTTATGAAAACTTCGACTGCTCTGTTGTCATTATTTGTGGCTGCAAGAATGTTGTAAATTAAAATGCGTTTTAGCATCTACTTACAAGCTGGTTTATTTAATCTTTTGCTTAGTGCTTTAAAAAGCAATTATTAACGTAACTTCTTCCCACAAACTCTACCATGTCCAAAACGGCATTATTCTTACTATTTTATTTTACCGGACATTTTCTCCAAAAAGTGTTTATCTTGTATTTATTTCAGAGCTCCGACCATAGCAACCTCATCCAAATGTATATAAAGCCTTTTTCTACTATTAATCTTGCATTAGATCAGTAGCCATCCTTCTATTAAGCTTGAATAATATTTTTGATAGCAAACTCCGTCCGCCCCCCCCCCCCTCCTTCAATAATTGCGATGCCTAACATCGTAGTTTGGACTGTTGCGTTTCCATCGAACCCTTCCAAAACCCAGAACCTTCAACGGCACCAACGGTCCTGAATCCAGCCACTCAGAGCTCCGAAGCTCCAGCCAATCAGTACAAACCCCCTATTCCCTCCCTTTTGAAGGCCCATTCAGATCCTTACAGTTCCCTTTAAAGCCCTCACGTGGTGCAGCTTGGCTCAGGAGAAGGCACAAAATTTCCTCCACCAAGGCAGCCTGCCTCTCTTGCCGCCAAATCGTGCAGTCGTCGCCGACGTCCGCTCCCTCCGTCTCCCATATACAGTATACCACTGGCCCTGCCGTTCCACCCTCAGCGTTGCTCACTGATCTCAAAGGCTAGAGGTTGCTACGACGGTCGGAGTGGAGATGTCCCCCTGGGTCCGCAGGTTGCCATGCCGGGCAAGGTAGCAGTTCGTTGGTAACTAGTTTAATTTTTTTGAAAGTATTCTTTTGAACTTCGATTCTAAATTTATAGTTCTTAAACTTAAACTTAACTTCTAGATTTGAGAATGAATATGGATAGTTAACTGCCATCGGCATTTCTGGCCTATAGAACGTCCATAACTTAAGGGTTTAAGGTCCCCTTCCTAAAAACCGGCTTTTATTTCTTATTTATGTTGTACACAGGTTCTTCTAAATAATCAAAATGGTTTAATCGTAGAGCTTAGACGTCTTTTAGGTTGTGTACCAGGTTTACCATTTGAGTTAGTTTGATCTTAAGCAGTGGCTTTTTGAAACATAACTTGTGACTATTTTACTAATGTAAGGAGCATTCTGTAATCTAGAGTCCGGTGACTCAAAACAACTTTTCAATTCGAAATTTTTATAGTGTATGAACTTTTAACTTGTTCAAATCCCATTTTATTATAAATCGTCGTGTGATTTGATTTAAAAGCTTACAAAGAATATTTTTGTAACATATAGTGTTCAAATGTAGTGTAAAAAGTTAACATGTCTTATTAAGAAACCAAGGGTTGTTTTAAACGACTGTCTGACTTCGTGTAGATTTAATTGTATGAGTAAATAACTAAAACCCATTTTTATTTAACTCCAAGCCTGCAATTAAACACCCATCGTGGTGGCAGTGAACTATTAGATAGTTAGGACATGGGCGCTCCCCTCCTAACCGGGCAGTAGACACTGCAGTGCTGTAAAACTCCGCAAAAGTAAAAACAGACACCCTGAGTATTAACTAAGAAAATCGCCAGCACACCAGATGTCGATGCTCACATGAAAGGCACCTAACGAGACAGGTAGCGCCGCTACAATCTGCCTTGGTGACAGCCAGACGTTTAACCCTTTAATGCCCATGTCAAACTGGATATTTTTTTTTAAGTCTCATCGGTCGCGGGATTCGATCCAGCATTCACTTGGTTTGCAGACGAGGACGCTGACCACTGGGCTGTTGCTGCTCGCTTTACTCGGGGTCCCCGGGGACCCCTCATAAAGCTCGTGTTGCGCGTTGGGACTTAGTTTTTTGCCGTTCAGTATCCGTCCATTTAAAGGGACGCCAGACTATAAAGGGTTAACTGAATTTCGATATATGAAAAATAAACAGTTAAATAACAAAGGTAATTTTTTTCCCCATCCTTTAAGGATTTCCACCCAGCTTTTCGGGAATCACCAAGATCTTTCGACAAATTCTGCCCTCCAAAGTCAGAAAGACGAATCTACAAAAAGTCAACTTTTCAGGAGTGCTATTTTGCGTAGTTTGTTCCAGCCGACCTGCTAATTAACAACCATATGAGTTGAGATTAAGCAGAAAGGAAGTTTGACCATTAAGATAATACTATCAAAATTTTAGCCACGTGGCTAAACGTGGCTAAACATGGCTAAAAGGATTATGTTCAAAAGAGTCCAGTTTTTGTTTTGGGTTCCGCAGTTCTGGTTATAGTAAGTAATATTTGGTATTCATCTCTGAAGAAAAGGTAGAATTTCTAAAAAAATCATTCGCAATCTCCTCAGCATCACTTTCTGCTACACCTTAACTGTTTCAGTGTGACACGGTATTGGTTTGTTACACGATTAAATAAAAAAGTTTAGGTCTACTTCCCAATTTTTGTTTCGGCCCTTAAAAGGAGTGATATCAACACACCAAAACATTCGCCAACTTAATCGCACCGAATAATACTTTGGACGTTAAATGAAAAGTAGCAATGTTCTAGTTTTCATTTAACCTTCGAACTATTAAGCGGTGCGTTAACTTGGCGAATGTTTTGGTGTGTTGATATCACTCCTTTGAAGGGCCGAACCATTCGGAACTTGGCGGTCCCTTTTACCAGTTTGGGTTTTTGATATGAATATAAGTAGCATACCAAATCTTGTGATAGGTCATGAAGTTGCAAGGACTGATCTTATCGGGCAAAATATGAAGTTGTAAGCAATATATATCAGATAACGCAAAAATAATCGCGCCCATTCTAAAACATGGATTGTAGTGGGAATATATTTACATGTTAAAGTAAGTTGTTGTTATCCCTTAAGAAATGTGTCAGGTATTTCATATGCCTTTTTGTTAGCAAGTTCAGAGGTATCACATTAAAATAAGTTTTCTCTTACCTTTTAAAAGGAAACTTCAATTTTTAGTTTTATTTAGCTGTCATCATACACACGACGTGTGTTGGATTGAACGAATCTGAATGGCCGAAGCGCCTCTGACGTGTAGTGGCTGACGGAAGAAAGACGAATGTGAATTTTTTATGACGCACGATATCATGGCAAAAAAACGAATATCACATTCGTCATTCTGGCAACAGACGTCAAAGGTGAAAATGGTAGATTCGTCTTTCTGCCTGGAGGATTAAGTAAATGAGCATCAGATACGTTTTTCTGCCACCCCTGAAATTCGGTGAAAAATTGAAAATAGCCAAAATACGATTTAACCATTGTATAGAACGTGGCTTCATAAGTCGTATAAGCCTAAAATGTGCAGATTCGTCTTTTGTTAGATTCGTCTTTTTGCCTTTGGACGGTAGAATTAATCCCACTGAGTAATAGTTCGAAGGTTAAATGAAAAATCTCTAAAATGAGCTGGCTTTTTGCGCAGTTCTTAAGTATGTAACGTTTGAAGTCTTACCTATTGTACATGTACACGCTGAACTTGACACGCGAACACAAAAAGAAAACGGATTTCTCCCCTATCGCGTACCCATAATCCACTGCGAATTGGCAGCCATAATGTTTCACTAGTACGTGTAAAAGAGTCTGCAGCTATGCAAGCCTAAAAAAAACCTAATGCTCTAAAGAAACAGATATTAGAAAAAGACATGTAAGCCATCAGCGTCGCACTAATGTGTGTAAAAGAATCTCCAGCGACCCAAAAAAACTAGCTGGAAGTTCTTTTACACGCGTTAGTGCGATACTGATGGCTTACACGTCTTTTTCTTGTTTCTGTTCCTTCAGACTATTACGTTTTTTAAGTCTTACATTCGTATTTTAAACGCTTATTTTTTTTCGGACATATATCTGGTAAATTAAATAGTCAGAATTTTGAAATGAGAAAATCGCGATGTGAGATAACCAAGATGAACGTTTTTGAGAAAAATCAGTCACATTAACATAACGTTAAAAAGACCCTAGGACTTGTTCATTAAGCAAAAAAAGGTTGAAAATCGGTTCGTTGGTTCGATCTTTAGGTGAGAGAAAAATTTCCCCAAGAAGAAGAACAATGTTGTAGTCACATTAAAATAACGTTCAAAAGGACCTAAGCCATGTTCATACTTACGTTTTAAGCTATAAAAGTTGAAAATCGGTTCATTGGCTCGACCATGGGAGCAAACTTTCCCAACAAGGAGATGAACAACAATAAGAATATTGTAGTCACATTAAACCAGCGTTCAAAAGTACACGTTTTAAGCTATAAAAGTTGAAAATCGGTTCACTGGTTCGAGAGCCAAGCGAGGGCAAAACGACACAACAACAAGCAATGGCCAGACTGTGGAGGCCAAATTGTTCGATTGTTGTCATAAAAAATTGTAATGCAGTGAAATATTTACGACATGACCTCAACTACAGAATTTTGTTGGTCAACGTGAAGTCTGTGAGAAACTATAGGCCCCAGCAAAGACACAGATAAACTAAATTACAAGACATAGATAATGTCCACCTACGTAAGAATAGACACACAAGACTAAGATTGGCTATTGGCCCCAGCAAACATGCAAGTAAACAAGATTTGCGACAACATGACCTCAACTACAGAATTTCGTTGGTCAACGTGAAGTCTGTGAGAAACTCAGGCTTTCAAAGTTTGATGTTTAAAATGGAAATTCATGCTGAGGCATACATAAGGACTATGCGCGGTCCTTGATATTCGCTTCGAAGCAAGCACCTAGAGAAATAGCTGCAAGTACCATCGGATAAAAATGGAGGTTAAAAACAACGAACAGCACCTTTAGTGAAGCCAGTGCTGTGAGAGCGGCTTTCTTAAGCCTAAAAATGGAGAAAGTTTGGATTTGTTAGCAGCGGCTTCAATCTTCATGAAGCGGTGTCTGTTCTGCTCTGATGGACAACCTTAATAGATGTTTCGCAGTGTTTAAGTCTAGACATTTTGCTGTTATTACTTGGCCGTTGTCCGGGTGGCTTTACTTATCTCTGCATACCACACGAAATAACACAAGACCAACTGAACAATAAAAGTAACGTTGTTATTCTAGTCCCTTAAGCTGTGAAGGTTGTAAAATCGTACAAGAAAAGAATCCGCTTGCTGAAAATAGTAACAGCGGCCAACAAATTAAGAAAAAAACCGCGCATTTCAGGCCAAAAAATGCACTCTATTAAACAGGACGGAAAGCCAAATGGGCTCGAGAAGGTTTAAATAAATAAGGATGCAAACTTATTTATGTTGCCTTTTAGATGGACTTAAACAGATGCCTGAGTGGGGAATTGAGCCCACAACATTTGAAACCAAAGGCCAAAGTCCATACCGCTGAGCCATACTGACATGGCTGCGTCAGTCTGGCTCAGCAGTAGGACTTCGGCCTTTGGTTTCAACTGTCGTGGTTTCAATTCCGCGATCAGGCAGTCCGACATTTAAGTCCAAAAGGCAACGTAAATAGGTTTGCATCCGTATTTTTTAAATAATTCACTCTCAACAGCTCTGGCTTCTCTAAAGACTCCATTTCTTTTTTAACTCCATGTTTATCCAGTGCCCCATGCATCTATCTCAATGACGGACTCCAGCACAGTCATCACATAATATATTAGCATCTTACTTCTTCCAGTGCTACGCGGGACCCTAGCGGTAATTGCGGCTACTAATACCTCTACTAATGCTTTTGCTTTCGAAGCAGCACTAAGACAACGCATTAACAGAGGTATTAGTAGCCACAACTACCGCTAGGGCCCACCGTACAACTGGAAGAAGTAGAATGCTTTATTTATAGTTAACTTTCAAATCTAATAATATGGGGTCATTGCTACTGATCTGTAATAGGCCTACGAATGTTCAATTTTTCGCTAGTCATGAAGTTTGTTTGGCAGTTAAGTCATCCCCGATCAATAAAAGGAACTTTACATAACACCTCTTAACCAGACTACACTACATAGCACTCCTAATGATGGCTGTGTGTGTAAGTATATTGACTTTTATGTATTGGTGCTCTGATATTGCTGTGATTAGGTTAATAGAATTAAGTCGAATTTAACGAATTACGGCACTTTTACGCACCGATCCAGCTAATGCTAGAAGCTAGACATCATGTGAAATTCAGACGTGGCGGTCTTAGCTCCGACGACTTACAACTAAAACAATCGGCAATGTGGGTTTCAAGAACGACTCGGTAAACTATTTCGTTAGGAGAAATTCGTTACCTTATTGTCACGGATTATACGACTGCTAGCCTTTAACCGAACGATGTCAGAGGTAGTTATCCAGGTAGCATTGCTACCGTGACAACATCATCTTTTCCACTGTTACTAAATTTTACCTGCGAGAATACGAAACTAAATCAGCGCGCAAATACTCCCTTAGGTAGATTTATTTAATGCCTAAGGACGTGTTTACGCAACGACTCGCCTTTGTATTCTCGGAGCTAGAATTTAATCGCTATGGCAAAGGCACCGATGCCATAGTAAGAACGCTACCTTGGTTGGCGTGGGGCCAGATGGTTATCATGACCGTCTCATGTGCAGATATCCCAGGTTCGAGTCCCGTCTCAGCACCCCCCCCCCCCCGTGGCATTTTCGGGAAGAGAAGGGCTCAGTGATGTCTCGTGCTCATGTCAATTGTGGCATGTAAAAGAATCTAGGAATTTCCGATGGGGTTTACCTAGCAAAATTGCCTCTTTCTGGCACAATGGCTACGGCTGGGTGCGCGGTAAAGGTAAAGCTACGTGGGTTAGCTCAATCCGAAATCGTTTGAGTAAATGCTTGCAGTCTTATAATCCGTGAGAATAAGATAAAGAACTCATCCTGACGAAACAATTTTTCCAGTCGCTTCTGGACTCACATTATTGACTGTTTTCGTTGCAGGCAGGCAGAACTAAAACCGCCGCCATGTTGGAATTTCAGATGATTTCTAGTTTGTAGCTACGAGAATGCTTCCAAGGCGAGTCGTTGTGTAAACGAGCCCAGAAGCTGGATTGTAAGCGGAGCTAAATAGCGAGTTCTGGTTCTGAATAGTGCTGATTAAGGCGGACCGATCAATAAATGGGTCGGGTCCTCCAGACACCACGAGCGGATACTACTACTCAACAAGCACGTTTATGTTCTATGTAATGAGTGTGTTAAAACAAACCCAGGCCTGGCAATTTTCGCAACTGTGTTTGGGTGGGGACTTGGTGAGGCCTTGTAGCTGCACATAAACCGCAGCAATCGAAAGCTTTCCACAATATCCGA
This sequence comes from Lithobius niger, assembly GCA_023313725.1. Lineage (NCBI taxonomy): Eukaryota > Metazoa > Arthropoda > Chilopoda > Lithobiomorpha > Lithobiidae > Lithobius > Lithobius niger. The sequence continues at coordinate 20,361 of JAHWFP010201759.1, read as the reverse complement.
ATAATCTAAAAGCAGCACTCAATGCAGTACAAGCAGACTAAAGGAGTTTGAACAAACAACAAACGTAAGTATTGCGAAGGTAACATGTTCGTTGGCTTTTATTTTTATTAAACTAGGCATTTGCTATTATGAGTTCTGAAAACTTGGCCGAGCGAGAGGTGCTCTGCTACAATACAAGTATTTCCCGCTGTGTTGTAAAATTTAACCACTTCGTCGATAGATTTTTACCTAGTGCAGATCGTTCTTTGTAAACGCATCAGGTTAACTCTTACACTATCTGCAAGATTTGATAAAAGAAGCGACCACTTTGTTTTAAATTGTGTGAAATTGACTGTAGAATATAAATCGTAAAAAAAAAACCACAATACTGTCTTCACACTAAAAGAACTTACCTTATAAATCGGGCTGCCTCATCACCGCTACTAAAAATAGGCGTAGCCACCCAAAGAAAAACCCGATTATCTCCCAAAATATTTGAAGCAATATTTTCACTGTTCGGATTTATGAATTTCATGCACCAACCCTCTCTTGTCCTGAAATTTTCAGCCAAATTAGAACAAAATGGTGAAAGTTATTGTTTCCTAAACAGACAAACAAGTCGACAAACAACGCACAAAATCTACATCGGCGGGAGGGGGAAAGGAGGTTAGTCAAAAAAAAAAAAGGAGATAATTGAAGTGGTATGAATCAAAAGAGGGCCAGTATACGATAACCAAGCGCGTACGCACGCAATGGAGAAAAACGGTTAAGTAAATTTCAAAATGTAAACAATTTTAGGAAATACACATTTTAAATGTTTTATCCTCTAGCTGGCCGAGCGAGCGAAACAAGCAAGAACGAACACTTGACTGAAATTGGACTCGTGTGTCGGTTTGTATGTGTGTTTGTCTGTTTGGGACACGATAATGTTCGCAGTTTGCTTCTGCTTCGGTTGAAATTTCATGACATGAAATTCAAGAATTTGAAAATAAAATTCTTATTTTCCCGAGATCTTCGTTCGATGGCTGTAAGCGATTTTTAGTAGCGGCAGGGAGCTCGAGCTTTACGGCTAGTGGCCCCGAATACTACATCATAGGAGTTGATTGTGTTTGGGTGGATAAGCAACTTGACTAAACCGGAAGTTTAAGAGCGCGGCGTCAAAGCCGTACCGCCACGCCAATCGGCACTCGCGGCCGCGTGATCGGAAATTTACACCCAACGCACTAGGTTTAATACCTCTAAACCATTTTTCAACATGGCGGAGAAAGCAGTCGACGCCTAGTATAACGCAGTACTAAACTGATATAACGGTACTAAATTGAATTTAGTAATTTTTTCAATTTATCTGCTGCTACGACATTTTAAGTTGTTTAAACTTACTGTTGTCACAAGAAGGAGACTCATGCTACACCGGCTTTCTTGCAAATATCATGCATTCATAAGCACCCCGTCTCGTGTGTTCCAAAAATACGATATTTACTCCCCCAACAATCGGCGTTAAGGTTTCGTTCGACTGTCAGACTTTGTTACAAAACACAATGGCACCTACGCCTGGCAATATAACAGTCTCTTATTTTACCTACGTTTGATACATCATAAACAACGTAGTACAGGGCGTATTTCACAGAAAATTCGGTGGAATTCCATTCGTCTACGAGCGGATCAACCGCGAATACCTCATGGCGGCTTGGTCTGGCGGAAGTAGCAAACGCGCTTTGCTTTGCATTCTGGGTACATTCGTGAGTCACGCTTGCCATCGAAAGCAACGCAGTTCGGCTATGCATTTGAGCTGGGAGTTGCTTATCCACTCAAACACAATCAACTCCTATGACTACATGAACACCAAAGACATTTACGAAAGTTCTTTTAGTTTGAAGCACCATGTAGCTATCACACTCTCAATCTATAGTGCATGGAAGGATACAATTATACATGGTAAAATACAGTGTGCATCATAAGTCACATGTCACATAAAATACACAAGGAAGGCTTGGATATGGGTTGCTGATAATAACATGTTCTTATAGGCAATCAGCTAAGATGAATCCAATGATGATATCCGTCTTATTCAAGATCATCCAATATAGTATACTACCTAAGTTACGCAAGATATTCGCGTAAAGTAAATAGAAAGTTGTAGGGGTCGTGGAAAGCAGAAAGCAGGACTGAAATCCCACGCAAAACAAGGACATTATTGGCAAAACAAATCGGGTAGTGGACTGTCTTGGTAGCCTTATTGCGTGGTGTTCCCCCAGCAGAGTAACGACTAAAACACAGCTTAATGCAAGCACAGGAATAGACGTGTTTATTAGGCATCCAGGCCTTATATAATAAATTGTCATGTGACACAGAGATCACGTGTCATATCTATGGTGAGCAGTACCACTCAATTACATGATTACATGTTATGGCACTCCTACTAGTTGGTAAATCTAGGTTAGGGTTAACAAAAGGTAAACAAGGATTGCTAACTATTGTGGTGCCACATGTGACGACACCACACTAACGACAGAGAAATAAAAAACTGAAAAAAAAATTCCTAACTTCCTAAAACAAAAAGAAACAATTAGGTGTATTTTTTTTTCTATAACATACATTTCTATTGTCAGTCACTGTCTAACCTTAAGAAGAAATTTTAACTTAAGAGAGCAAAGGAGCTATCAAATCACTTTCACAGGAAATTAGCTTGTACATTTTTTGAAAGCAAAAAAAAACTTAAATTTAACATCCAACACTCAAGAGAAAATTTTTTTTGAAAATAGCCTGTGAAACGGTTGGCTATCTCAAATTTACAGTTTTGACACATTTGATATTTTACTTGCTTTATTTTTAGGATATAGATAATGGCAATGTTCAACAATTTTTATTAATGCTGCGATTTTGAATTTTGAGAACCTTAGGTCGAGAATTTTGCTACACTTTGATGAAAAATTTTCCAGACTTTTGCAGCACTTCAGATATTGTAGCATATTCTGGCTACAGTTTCGTTGAACATCTACATCTTAACTTGAGTGGCTTTACTTTGGCTCCATGCACACACAAGTTGATGTTACCATGAAAATAAAAAACATAAGATTAAAACCAAGGAATCTGTTTTCCTTACGAATAACAAGTTACGGGCACATGTTTGTCTCACGACAACAATTAAAATTTACCTTGTTAGTTCAGGGCACACATAACTAGAAACGTGCATTTGGTTTGGGCGGGTACTCCCAGGTGTGTTTACGACCTGGTGATTGGTTTTCCTTGAACTCTTGGCAGTTTGCACAAGATTTACCTTACGCTCAATTGCGGCGTCCATAGAAGACCACCAGATCTTCGCTCGTGCGAGACCTTTTAACTTAACAATTCCTAGATGGCAACTATGTAAGTCTTTAAGCATTTGTTTCTGCAAGGCTGCGGGAATTATGACTCGGAATCCCCAAAATAAAGTATCTGATTCTACAGTTCTTTCAGTACGTCTGGTAAAATATGGAAGTAAATCCTGGTCGTCACAATGACTGGGCCAGCCATGGTGAACGTATCTAAATACATTGCATAGAATAGGATCCCTACGACTTTCAGCAACTAACGTTTCATTTAAAACTGGTAAGTTAGAAATGGTTTCTAATGCGACCGTTTTTGGAAACTTGGCGGGTTTTTCTACCAGTTTTGGTTTTGGGTGGATACATTGTACTGCTCCTCAGCCTGTTCAAATTCCTCATCATTGGGGAGGGGGAGACGTGACAATGCATCAGCTGTCACATTTTCCTTTCCAGGAATGTGCTGAAAATCATAGGAATACCCGTTCAGAAGGACTGCCCAACGCTGAACCCTCGCTGCTTCCATTTGAGGAATACCTTTTTTGGGACCAAAAATCCAAAGAAGAGCCTTCTGGTCGGACTGAAGGATGAACTTTTGCCCATAAACGTATTCGTGAAATCTTTTTACCCCCCCCCCCCCAAGCTACACTTAAAGCTTCACGGTCAAAATGACTATAACCCTGTTCTGCCTTTGTTAATTTTCTGGAGGCAAAAGCTATTGGTCTGCTCTCACCATTAGGCATTATATGCATCAGGCTAGAACCTATTCCATACGGACTTGCGTCGCAAACCAGCTTGAGCTTCTTTTTAGGGTCAAAATGAACCAGTATCTTTGATTTAACAAAAAGTTCTTTAACTGTATTTACAGCCTTGTCACAATCCTTCCCCCAGATCCATTTAACTTTAGGGCTTAACAGCCTGGTCACTGGGGCAAGAATATAAGCCAAGTTCGGGAGATACTTAGAGTAGTAGTTTACGTTCACAGTCCTATGAAAGTTGTGATATCCACCCAAAACCAAAACTGGTAGAAAAACCCGCCAAGTTTCCAAAAATGGTCGGCCTTTGAAGGTAGTGATATCATTTCACCAGGGAAAGGCCGCCAAGGTTAATCCTATTAGCCAAGTTAATCGCACCGAATAATACTTTGGACGTTAAATGAAAACTTGAAGATTGCTACCGCTAGTAGCAATCTTCTAGTTTTCATTTAACTTTCGAACTATTAATATGTGCGATTAACTTGGCTAATAGGATTAACCTTGGCGGCCTTTCCCTGGTGGAATGATATCACTACCCTCAAAGGCCGACCGTTTTTGGAAACTTGGCGGGTTTTTCTACCAGTTTTGGTTTTGGGTGGATAGTAGTTTACGAATCCTAAGAAACTTTGCAACTCCTGTATGTTAGTGGGGTTAGGGGCATTGGTAATGGCTTCAATAACCTCTGGCAGGGTGTGTAAACCTTCAGCATTGATCATGTGACCAAGATACTTGAGTTCAGGCCGTGATAACTTGCATTTGTCAATACGAAGTTTAGCTCCCGCATCTTGGAGTGCAGTCAAAAGTTGGTTTAACGATTAGTCATGGGATTTTCCCTTGTCACTGACCAAAATGTCGTCGTAAAACGGCATGCACTTAGGAATTCATCCCACCCTCGTCCCCATTCTGGACTGTCTTGGTAGCCTTACTGCGTGGTGTTCCCCCAGCAGAGTAACGACTAAAACACAGCTTAATGCAAGCACAGGAATGGACGTGTTTATTAGGCATCCAGGCCTTATATAATAAATTGTCATGTGACACAGTGATCACGTGTCACATCTATGGTGAGCAGTACCACTCAATTCCATGGTTACATGTTATGGCACTCCTACTAGTTGGTTAATCTAGGTTAGGGTTAACAAAAGGTAAACAAGGATTGCTAACTATTGTGGTGCCACATGTGACGACACCACACGGAGAAACCATCCATAGGCAGCAGAAAATACGGAAATAGATGAACCATCAAATGAAACCGTAACAAGGGTGGTCAACGTTTTTGCCTGGGTTTGGTAATACCGTAAAATGAATGCATACGCGTGCAACCGACGCGCCAGTCAAGCCGATGTCAAGCCTCCAACCTCACAAGTAACATACTTAGTAGACTGAGTGGAAAACAGCAGTTGTTCGGGAAAAGAAAGGCCTTCCAGTGCTGAGCTCATATCGCTTGTGACATGTAAAATATACTAGGAATTTCCAATTGGATTTACCTACCAAAATTGTCCCTCTCGCCTTCTAACGCCATGGCTTTGGCTGAAAGCGCGCCAAACCACCAAGGTGCATAAAACAGGTGCATCAATAGGTGTATAATGTTGATGCGCCTGTTTTAATGTATTTGTCAGTTTTACCTTCTCTACACACATACAAAAAAACCAGGCCAAACACTTTAACTTAAAGAATAAAATTTAGTAAAGGAGTTCTTTTCACCAGTTTGTGAAAAATATGGATGCCAACCATCTGTAATCCTTTAGACAAAACTTTGGACCTCACAGAATTATCGTCAGCGACGTACGTATAAAGTACACTACAGTCGTGAAAATAGACTTGTTCTGTCGCGAACATTCAACACATGCCGAGTTTCATTTGATCATTTCTTCGTAGCGACGTTGGCTGCACAAATGGCGTAGGCCAGAGATGGAACTGACCCATGGGTCGGTGGTTCAAATGGGTCGCATTTTTGTCATGGATCGAGACGGTTCACCCACCGACCCACGGTAATCTTACGGTAATCAGTAGTCTTACTAGAACTCTTTAAAATTGTTTCTTACTCTTTCGAAAATAGTTTCCCCCAGAAAGCTAAAAACACAGACTGCAACTATAATTGCAACTGTATTATTTTTTTTCATAGCGTGGGAAGGGTAACGGACGGTGGATCACATTTTGTTGTTCATTAGTGGGTAAAGTGGGTCGTGGGTTTGGCTCGATTGGGTCAGGTATGTCATGAGTTGGAAAAAGTGAAACACTTCCATCTCTGGCATAGGCAGAGAAAAAAGACTTAAGTACCGTAATGACTGTGGCTGCCCTACGGTGGACCCTACGGAGAAAGGGTATAGTGGGGTTTTGCTTGCGTAAACCACATAAGGATTAGAAAACAAAAACGAGCCCGTTTGATGTTTAAGGTAAGGTTTAACTTATCCAAAGTCAAAACAGCAAAGTAACCTTTCTTATAAGGTATCACATACCGCAGTGTTCCTGTACTGTTCAGTCCACGTGAAACCTTATTCAACCATTAGACACGTAAATAAAATTAAACCCATATCCCAACTGTCAAACTTATTGTAAGAATAATTTAGTGTATACGGTAATATAGATTACAAACTCGCTTACTTTCAGGGCTAAATTTTTCAGCATTATCCTAATCAAGTTGTCTCCTTTCCGTTCATCCTATTGATACATACACCACTTTTCAAGATTTCATATTCAAGACTTCAGGACTGGTATTTCATTTTTATTTTCAATGGCGTTTCCAGGTTTTCAAGAGTCGCACTAACCCTGAATTACTTAATTTGTAGGTTCGTACTAAGCACACTAAAGTATGGATTTTACGATTTTTCAGTGATGTCGTTTAGCCAAGTAGAATGAACCGATCAGACCGATCGTGTTTTAAAGTAAAAACTGTAATAACATGTGAATACAGCAGTAAGGTTTCACGTGGACTAAACAGTACAGAAACATTGCAGTGTTTGAAATCTTACGGGAAAGTTTGTGTTACTTTGCTGTTTTGACTTCGGATCAGTTAAACCTTACCTTAAACATTAAACGGGCTCGTTTTTGTTTTCTAATTCGTGGTACTGTAACATACCATGTTAGTCTTTTGTAATCCTTGCAAACACACTGAATTTCGTTTGTAAGTTGGGTTTCCTACAGCTCTCTTTCAGCGACTTTGGCTTTTATTCGTATTATTACAGGCTGCCAAGCCAAATGGGCAAGGATCATTTTATCTTTAAAATGACAGGGTGACGTCAAACCACTATAAACTAATTCATAATAGGGATAATCTTTCCTCTTCACGTTTCCTCAAAGTGCGGGTGAATTGTTGAGTCACAGCATTGTTAGCATTTGTTGAAACCAATAACAGCAATAACAACGTTTAAACCAATGTAAAATAATCAAACTGATCATTCACGGCACCGTAACTCCGAAATGGCTCGACCAATTCAAATTTCTATTTCTATAAAGGGTACATCTCTGGGTACATCTCCGGAAGTAGCTCTTTCAAATGAGCTAAGAACCAGCTTTCTAGGACAAATGGTTTAGTCTGTAGAGACCATTATATAAACGTGTCAAATAAGAAGAAGTCCAAGCCAAAAATGAAACTCACGATTCCACCTCAAGTCCAGATCTCCGAAGTGTCCAATCGGAAATTAATAAAAGTTGGTACACGTGTTCACCAAGTCTAACAAAGCTTATATATTCAATTTGAGAGGAAACTATTAAAAGGCAGCGGAGAAATTAAGCATCGAAATTTCGGTTTTAACAAGGGAGACCGAGGTCAAACCTTACAGTAAAGGCGATCGATCGCCTTTACTAATGTTTGCTGTTTTACCTTATTACTGTTTCGTTTAGTGACTCAGCTATTTCTCTATTTCCTGCTGCCCAATGGATAGCTTCTCTGCATCAATCAACTTCTTTTGCCAATAACTTCCTTGTTTTGTATGCGATTTCTGTTCTTCCAGTATCGGTCCCACGATTCCCCGTAACTTTGTAATTTACTTTATGCCAGTACCTTGTGTAGGTTAGGTTAGTATATATATTGAATGACCTTCAATATGATCTCCAAGGTTAGTTTGGATTCCATGCCCAGTAAAGTGCGGTGATGGTTACGTGATGAAGTTTCTGTGATGTTCAACAAGATAATATATCAGTCTATTGAATAAAAAAAAAACCGTTTCTAGTACGTTTTTTTTTTGTAAAGAAAATCATGCCCTCAATATACAACCCCCTCCCCCCAGCTTAAATGGTATCGGCCACAAACCTGGCTGCATCAATATGCAAACGTAACCGCACAAAGTTTGCTTAAACAACACTGCTATGAAGGCGAACTTCCCATTTTACTTCAATAATTTTTTCATTTAAACCATGCGCAATGGCTGTTTGCCGTGACGTCACCATGAGTTAGCCAATGACGAACGAGAACAACGGCTGTTTGGCCGTCTGATTGGACTAGCCCAGTCACGTGATATGCACGTCACCAGCCATGGTGCGTGGTATAGAAAGTTAGGGATCGTGCGATAAATAAGTTATGCAACCCGGGGCGAACTGGGGTGAACTGTACCGGATTTATGAGCCGATGGGCGATATCCCTCACATGGCCAATCCGCCCGAACTACGTCGCGATGACGTCTTGGCCTTTGGCCTCGACGTCATCTTGACGTAGTTCTCGCGGACTGGCCATGTGCGGGATATCCCCCCATCAGGTGATAAATCCGATACAGTTCGCCATGGGTGGTATAAATATTACATATATACGATATACAGAGTATACATTTCACACGTTTTCAAAAACACAGCCACTTCTTTTATCATATCTTAAGCAAATTTCGCATGCGATGGCAAAGCTATCGAGATGCGCTTGCAAAGATTGGTGTTGGATTTATTCGCTTGCTTTGGCGTTAACTTGTATTATTCGCTTCGGTGTTTGCTTGGCTCATATTCCAGAATTGTTGTGTAAGATGGAAAGGAAAATACAGAAAATAGACTAATGTATTAGGCTACAGGATCTATCAAGTAGCCGAGAAATTCTGACCTTCTGAACTCAGGTCTACGCCTAGTAATAAAATATTTATTTTACCATAGAGTTCTGGATGTTTTGAGGACCTACGAACTATTGTCAATTTCAAAAATGAGAGGAAGGAACAGTGAGGCGAGCTTGTTTCACACCTAAGCTGACTGTGGATAATTACACTAAACGAATGTAGTCCAGTTTTCTTCAGCGTAAAATGTAACATGTTCGAACAAAAATCTTTAGGAAAGTGTAGTCGAAAACAGTATTCGGGCATAAATCTCTTTCCACAAGCATTTAAAGCAACACCCGGCCTGCCTTTTTACAGCCAAGCGCAGTCATGTGTCCGCACGCTGTCGTCTTGAGATTCGGCGTAGTAATACTACAACGTCAATTCCGCCCTCGTATTCTCGTCATCACGTGAACGACGCGGAACGACGTCTGGTCTAGTAGACGAATTGCGAGTCACGTAACAGCATTGACGCAAAAACTGTGTCGTCACAACCGGAGACAATGAAACGTCATGGTTGTTGTAGGCGCGAAAAGGATTATATACTTGCGTCCCGCGGTAAATAAAATTACCAATATTCAACAGAAAATCTCGTAGACGCCACATTTTAAAACGGATTTTTAGCAAGGGATTGACTAAAGGTAAGTAAATGAAACTTTGAGGCCGTACTTGATGTGGAGGATCGAAAAAATGGCGCTGGGAGTAATGTCCTTTTAATTTTTGAAACCATGATCCTGCAGCCTTGCCCGCATTTGCACTACGAAGTAGTTGCAAGATGGCGGCAAGTACAACATCAGCGCGAGCGATGCTTTTTCCAGGATTATTTTACAAACGACATCGCCGTGGTAAGACCCTTACAAGTTCCCAGAAGCAAACTGTAATGATTGTCTGCAGCCAACTTCACAAACGTGGTCCGAAAAGAGTCGTCAGTGGGGTTGCACGAGAAATAGGGGTGTTGTGTGGCGTTTCTGAAGTTTCTGAAGTCAATTTATAGTAAGTGGTGGACGTTTGACGTCGCCAAGCAAACAAAAGCCAGCCAAACGGACAAAATACTTTTGGAACTCGTTCTGTAACTCGGGAGAAATTTCGTGACATTTTTGACAAAAATAAAATTCCAACAGTTGAAAAAGTTCGACGTGATGTCAATGAAAACAATTCTCTCCACTGTTCAAGGACGACAAAGTGGCAGCCGTACTCGACAATCTGGTCCCATCGATTTGGTTCCGGACAATGAGATACGGATATTTTTACGTGGACAACTGGGACCCTAACGGTTTGGTCCCGGACAATTAACCCTGGTAAAGCACTAGTTTTAAAGTTACACGTATTTACGACCATCGGGAAAAACAATATATATATATATATATAACAATATATATATTATTATTTACGGAGGCATTAAACTTATTTACTGTTCAAGTAAACTTTTGTATTCGCCCAAGAAAAATACAAAATACAAGGGGATGATAGGACACACCTCTAAACGGCTCCAAACAAAGAATGTTAAAACATTCTTAAAAAGAAATAAAAAATACATTTAACTATGTTTTGTCTTCCTGGTTTGTGGCGTTCAGTTGCCCCTATTCCCCATACATGATGTTATAAATGCGTGTAATTTTAAAATAAAACTTTCAGGTAGTAAATTGTCTTGGAACAAAATCGTGGAGACCAAATTGTCCAGAACCAAATTGTCTGTACGGAAACTGACCAGGCACTCAAATCGTCCTTCTTCGCCCTGGCGAGTCATGGTATACCACACGCCATGGATGTTTGCTGTGACGTGCATATCACGTGACTGGGCTATTCCAATCAGACGGCCAAACAGCCGTTGTTCTCGTTCGTCATTGGCTAACTAATGGTGACGTCACGGCAAACAGCCATTGCGCATGGTTTAGTGCTTCGTTTTCCGCAAGCGTAAACCCCAGGGCTTGCTCATCGAATGGAATTGAAGAAATGAAGAAGACTTTCATTACAAAAACGAAATATCCCAACTCTTTACAGGGCCATCAAATTTCGTAAGGAGAGAGACAATTCACAAGCAATTAAGCTATACCTTTAACAATAAAAGTAATAACAATAAAACTGGTTCGATAAAAACTCCAAAGTTGGAAGTTAAAATTGTTTTTATTTGGGGGGGGGACCCCTTGTCCTACACTGTGCGTGTGCGTGTTTTTACGGTTTTTTTTTTAATTTGTCTTGGTACGTGTTTGTAAGGATAACATTTTAACAATAAAACACGTTATCCGTTGAATTAAAGGTACATTCCTCCCAACGCCATTTTTCTCGATCCTCCAATCATGAATGGCCCCAAAGTTCTATTACTCACCGTCAGTAGCCTAATCCCTTGCTAAAAATCCGTTTCAAAATGTGGCATCTACGAAATTTTCTGTTGAATATTGGGAACTAATTTAACAGCATCCTACGATTATATGATCCTAGGCACGCTTACAATAACCATGACGTTTCATATGTGTATGCGCATGTACTGTTCTGATTTTTAATCGTTTGCTAATAATTACCATGAGATCAAAAGACTAGTGCGGTAAAAATGTAAATTATTTATGCCAATGGATCACGTAATTTAGCCTAAAAAATTATAAAGTTGATGTTAAAATACGAAAATCTTTCCGGTTTGCGACGACACGATTTATGCGTTCATGCCGTTTCGACTACTACGCCCAAGGCCAACTGAAACAATAGCTGCGATCCTCGCTGCAAGGAAGGCAGCTACCATCTGAGTTGGCCTTGTATTATTACGCCAAGTCTCGCGAAACGGTTCGATGGTAACATGGTAAGGCTGTTGCAAGGCGGGCGGAATGTACCTTTCAGTCTATCACTGCAGTGTCTATTGTTGTAGTTTGTATTGAATATAAAAATCGGACATGTATATCTATAAGCTTTACTTCAGTGCATTATCACGTAACCTTGCGGAACCTCGCCGATGAATACAAATCAACCAGCCGTGAGCAGTCTGATTGTGCCACTACTGTATTATTCCTCCACCTGCTTGTTCTGCTATTCTATTTTGCTTATTATTTTATTGGATTCAGGTATGCTTGGAAATTGTGTATTGAATAAGCAAATTTTTATTTTACTTTGGATTGTCTGGAAGTGTTAAAACAACGTGAACTTTAACTGGATACGGGGGTCGGCAATGCACTTTTTGCACAGTTCTTCCTTTGCCTTTTGTTAGAAATATACGTTGTAAGCACACTCTTTGACGTGGCGATGTTAAGTTTTCGCCTTGATGCTAAAATGTAGTTTGTAGAAGATAGTGGCAATTGCCACGAGGTCTTCATCAGATTTAATTAACTTCCCAATTTAGCGTCATCCGCAAATAACTAGCAACCTTTCCCACAAGCATAGTAAGTGAAGTGATCAAATAGTAGGAGGCCAAGTACGGTACCTTGAGGCACACCACTAAAAACTACAATGGGTTTTGAAAATCAATTATGTATTTTAACACGCTGTTTTCTACCACCAACCCGATATTACTCGATGCAACTTAATGTCTTCCCGACAATATCCATATTAATTTGAAATGCGATGAAGTAATCGTATCAAACACAATATCAAAATTTAAGAACGGGCTTTTACTATTCATTGCTTATGTCCAAAAACATACACAACGAAATTGAATGACAGCAGAGCATCTTGGGAGAAAACCAAATTGATTTTTAAATGTGCAGTAATCTTTCAAATAATTCACAGTACATTTAGCTTCTCCAAAATTTTACGTGGCACACGTTAGGGAAATTGGCCTATAATTTAAAGGAAAAAAAAAGCAGAAAGGACACCTTTAAAAAAAACTGGTGTAACTATAGTTTTGCTACACTCGTCTGGTAATTGGCCCATGTCAACTGATATTTATTTATGAAATTATTTGCCAATGGTTCTAACATACTCTGCAGAAATACAAAAATATTTCTGGTACAAAAATAAAAGCTGGCAGGGCGTCAGAGCAAGAGGTACGTTGAGCATTCAAATGTTTTATAATATTTAGTCACAACACCAACACTGTTGTTGCTATTGATCGGAAACTTGCCACCATCGAAAGTGAATACTCAGCAAAGTAGGCATAATTAGCCAGTGTTAGTCAGGGTGAGCCAGGAGTCTCTGTGTTAAACTCTCAACTTTGAGAGCTTATAACTCTGTCAAACGTAACCATTTTAAAACCAAATTTGGAATGTAGCCTCGACTAGTCAGTGCCTATCTACAGTCCAACAATTTTAAAATTCGGTCCAGTCAAATCCGAGATCCAAAGAGATCCCAAATAGACAACTTCCTGTTCTTGTTCTTGTTCTTCTTCAGGGGATGGTACCTTTCGTCTGTCCTCTCTACAGATCAAATTACACCACCTAAAATCATGGGAATAGACTCAAATCATAGCTTCGTATGTGGGCATGTGCCTTTTCAAGGTTATTTTTTACTTCAAGATGATTTTATTTCAAGGATCGTAAATTTTACTTGGCAATCTAAAATGTTTCAGTGTCTACTCTTGGTCCTGCATTGGACAATAATATAATAAGTTCATTTAATTACCAAAGAAAGACAAAATAGCCGAAACAGGATCAGCGGATCACTTATATGTTACCAGAACTAAAGAGAAAAAAAGAAGCACAAGAAGAAATAAACAGCAAGAAGTAAATATTTAAAATATACACCTCTTAAAGAAGTTTGTCAAATTGAAAAACCTGACACCACACGCTTGACAGAGAATTCCATACACCACCACACGCATGGCAAAAACAAAATTATAGCAATCCCTATTGTAAGGCAGAACAGCCAACTTAAACGAGTGGTTGGCCCCTGGTGCGATTTTCTGTTCTGCGGGAAAAAGTAATTTTCCAAAAGCATCGACAGGACCATGAACAAGGCCATAAGTAGACATCAGCGTTTAACCTACGGGACTCCAAAGATTCCAATTTACATGCTTCAGTCGGTCAGCATAAGACATGTTACGAAACCCACGTAGAGTCTTCATGAAGCCTCTCTGAACAGATTCAGTTTTTTCAATATCCCCAACAAGGTATGGTGATCAAATAGGGCTGGCACATTCAAGGATAGGGTGGGCATACACTTTAAAAGCCCACGCAAGATTGGTGAATTCAACCGAAAAAAAACGACAAAATATTTTTATTGTTGGCCAACCGTGGAAACACTCGAACGAAAGAAATATGGGACTTGGGTCTTGGTGTATCCGCTGATACGTTATCTGATCTTGCAACAAATATGAAGGATGAATTCTGCTCTGTGTATGCGACAGGTAGGTGTTTAAGTAGATGCTCAGCCACGGCTCCAGGCCAGTTCCAATAAACCATCAATCGGTAAAGTTATTGTTTATTCAATGAACTCTCATTATGTTCATGTGTCTTTTTTCGTGATGTTGAACTGTAATTGCAGAATTCGTTTTTTAAAACGTGAATATTCATAAATGTTCACGTTTTTTTGCCTCAAAGTTCGGTACCTTCCTTATAAGGGTCTTCAGGCTGGTCAAGTTTTATTTTCATTGCCCCCTTTCCCTTTTCTCAAAGTAACGTTTGATGGTAGGTCATCATTTATATTTATTATATATTTATTTATTAATTGTTTTATGAAAATTCGTCACAGGCCTTAATGTGTTTTTTTTTTCCAATCATGTTTGAGACATTGCCTCGATTGTTTTTTGGCCAGTTGGCAGTGCCCACTTTTTTCATGATTTCACATGACGTGCTCGCATTGACGGCTCCTTGATGGCTTAAGTGAGGTAAGCATAGTTCCAAGTCGTTTTGCCAAGAAAAATAACAAATGGCCGCCACAAACGGTCGTGAGCTTTTTTTCTTTGTTGGGATCCCATCAATAATTATTTGCCTTGATTGGCTGATCTTCCTTAAAAGCATCAAGCACTTTCGTGATCTCTGACTAGACGTAGGTCTTCATGTTTTTGTCCTGTGACATCAGCAGTTTCTCAAATTCAACTCTCTGTGATACAAGTTGGCTGTGAAACGATGGTGTCGTTGCTTAAAAAAGGATTCTAAGGTCCGTGTCAGTTCACCATGAAATCCTGAGGATAGGTTAACTGTGGATTATTTGAAATGGCAAGTTGAAAGGTTGACAGGTTACTACTGATGTCCAAAAGATCCAGGTTCTTTTCCACTCGAGATCATTCTAGTCTTTTTTGCAATTTGTCTGTTATTTCTGCAAAATTTCATTATTGTCGTAATGTCATTATTCTTTCTTAATACAGCATCAAGCAACTCTATGAAGTGCAGTTGTGCTTTTTGCATTAAACAAGGCCTATTATTGCAAGTTACAAATTTTATTTAAATCTATTTGTTTAACCTTTATCATCATTTGCTTCTTCTTGCAACACCATACAGCGTGAAATGGCAGCAGTTCCGGAGAAAATTGGTAATTTATTATAGCTGACGTGCATTATTTTCTTGGCGATGGCGTTTCGTCCTCCAATAACAGTGAGTGCGTCGCCCGGAAGGAAGAAAGGTGACACCGCCACGAGCGAGTCAATTTGCACGTCCGTTATTGAAAACACTCGGTTCGGTAAACGAAAGGTTGTCGGTCTATCGATTTTTCATCGTTCGTGATAGCAAAACATGTCGGCTGGAGTGATTCTTTAGCGCATCAAAAAA
>JAHWFP010201758.1:0-11185 GCA_023313725.1 Lithobius niger | reverse complement strand
ATTGGCTGATGCACCAAAAATACCCCTTTCCTATTGGATAAAAAAAAAAACGAGGGATATACTCAGTCAAATTGACGGTTTGCTGCAAGAAAAAACATGACTTCGGCATCCATTTTGGTGGCCATGTTGGCTAGTTCATGCTGGAAAATGTTGCTTCCCCTTCCCCATTTTTAAGCATGTATTCGGATTCAGCACCCCCTTAAAAACATACAATTAAATACCAAACGGGTCCCTACAAGAATAGAGCAATGACATTTGCCGCCAGTATGGATTTTGGAGGTTATAATTACAAGGTGCACTACATAAAAATGGAGGGAAAAACAACGGAAGAGCGGGTTTCTTAGGCTTAAAATAACGTTGTTTTCTCCAACAACAAAAATCGCGGGTTATAGGTCTAAGAAATCACTCTTCACAGCATCGGCTTCAGTATGACGGCCCTTCTGTTTCTCTCGGCAGTGCCCCTTGCAGCTAACCCATTAAGGCTCCACCATAGAGTTGTATACAATAATACTAGGTCGTGTCACTGCCCTATAATATGAGAATTTCCAAGAGACATCAGCTGCCATGTTGGTTGTTATCTTAAATATAAAAAAGCAAAATAGGTGGTCGGTTTCCTTCAGCAGGCATTTCCTGTTAGTAGACGTCAATACCTTTCATACGAACCAAAAACAAAACTCTAGACCCCAAAATCAACCTCGCGTAAGAATTTCAGAGATAACAGCCGCCGTCTTGAACGCCATCTTGTCAATGTCGAATGATCAATGGATGGTTAATATCACCCGGAATATTCTTATCATATGAACCCCAAAAGATAATAGACCACAAGTACAGACTAAAGTCAAATTCTACCGGATTACTACTCGGAAATCGAGCCCAGACGAGACCAACACAAATCTCGTATATGGAAACAGACCCTACGAAATATGTCCTGTTTCGCAATGTAGACACCAGCCGTCAGATTAAAATAATTTATCAATATTTAGGTAATTATGCAGAAAACACCATTTTGCTGCTAGCAACTAATTTCAGCTGAATCTCCTTTTGTCTTTCCGGTTCGGGAAATAACAAAGAAAACATGGGCAAATGCTTATTTATTTTTAAAAAGAATTATTTAAACACGTTAAACCGCTACTCACAGCTATTGACACCACCGCCATTATACGCGTTGTGATAGGACAACAAGAATCCTATTGTGGCCAGAATCACCGTCTCCAGGGGTGATTTTATTTTATTTTTACTTTATTTATTTATTTTTTATTTTTTTTATTTTAATTTAATTTAATTTAATTTAATTTTTATTTTTTTCATTTTAATTTTATTTTGTTTTATTTTATTTATTTTTTAATTTTTTTTATTTTAATTTAATTTAATTTTTATTTATTTTTTATTTTAATTTTATTTTATTTTATTTTAATTTTATTTTTTTTATACCAATAGTTCTTTACAGTATGAAACACCGTCCGCAGGGGCGCGCTTCGCGCGCACTATTATATACATCGAGAATTAATCAGAAAAAGTATGACGCGAGCATTTGTGAAACAAGGAAGTGACCTAAGTTATTCCTTGTTTCACAAATGCTTGATATTTCTGATTGCTCGATGTATATAATAGTGCCCCTGCGGACGATGTTTCACACTGTAAAGAACTATTGGTATAAAAATAAAATAAAAATGTAAAAATTTCGTCTGCTTCAGCTATTGAGTCGTGTCGCAAATGAAGGTAATTTCCGTTTGCTGCTGTTGTGGTCGAAATCAGGTTTTCTTGTTGTCCTATCACATCGCGTAGAATGGCGGCGGTGTCAATAGCTGTGAGTAGCGGTTTAACGTGTTTAAATAATTCTTCTTAAAAATAAAGAAGCGTTTGCCCACGTTTTCTTTGTGATTTTCCGAACCGGAACGATAAAAGGAGTGTTCATTTAGCTGAAATGAGTTGCTAGCGGCAAAAGGATGTTTTCTGCATAATTACCAATAGCCATCACAACAATCACTCCGTGTTCATGTTGTTGTTTCGTGCAACTTCGTGTAGGCCTATAAACAACAGGAATGTTAAGTGATGTTAGGATTGTCGAGTCAAACCTCTTTAAATATAACGACTGAAAGAATTGGATTGCTAAAATCTTATCAGTTTTAAGAATATAACACGGTTGTAAGATAAGCACGGAAAGAATGGGGGCGTTTGACATTTCCATGATTTAAAAGTTAGGGTTAAGCAGTATAGGTTGACATTTTTGCGATATTTAGGTTAGAGATTGGCACGAGGGGGCGGACGCTTTATAACTACTAATTATATAAGCTTACTGTTAATTATTTAGCAGCAAATAATTGCAACAAAAACGTCCTTCTAAAGTAGTGTAAATAATTGTCGTATGATTATGTATTAAATGACACTAGCAGCGTGTCGCTGTTTTAATGTTTTTGTGGCCTACGGCCGTCAACCATGTCATGCGTTAACATTATTGCCATTGTAGCGTCGTAAGTATGTGAACGTGCTTTCCTACCTTTCCCACCCTTCGTGAGATTGCATTTTATGTAATAAACTCGTCCGAAATGTTACGAAATTGTAGAAATATTCCCACAAATCATTATTTTTGACGCGTTTATTGTGTGAAGCCTGCATTTCTGCATTCACGTGCAGTGAGTGCCACGCTAGCGAAATGTGGTGGACAAAAGATGGGGATTTTGTGTTCTGTATTCTTATACTGACATTTGGGTTGGCTTTACCTTGTTATTCTGGTGAGTTTTTTTAATTTTTTTTTTTTTATTGTGTGCTGTTTATTACACGTATCACTATTTTTAAAATTCGAATAATTGAAAAAATGTAAGGAAGAAAAAGAAAGGAGACGACGAAGACAAACAAACAACAACAAACAGCCGTCGTAGCATCCACTGACTGCAGTGAAACATACGGACACGTCGGAAGACTCGGGTTTGATTCCCGGCTACATTATGATACACGATTTTTTTAATTTTTAAAAAAAATCTATGGCCATACACTGGTTTTCACTACACTCCCCGGATGCTACGACGGTGTTTGTTTATTTGTAGAAGTTGGTTATAGGGTTCCCGATTTTTGAACTTAAGTATGCAATTAAAAAAAAAAGTGTTACTTTTAACTTCACATTTTGGGTTACTAAGGAAATTGACATATATGAAGCAGGGCCTCGTATCTTTTCGCCAACAAACGGCAGAAGATAAATGGTAACCAATTTTGCTATTTATCTATTTATATACTGTATATATAGAGAGAGAGATAGATAGATATATTTATCTTGGGTGCAGACTAATGAAAGGAGCAGAGTTAAAGGACTATTAGGGATCAAGATTAAACAAAGCTTCAATAATCAGCAAGAGGGCGAGCTGGCTCATTCTTGCCACGGTAGCAAAGTAAAAGGGCGAGCGGCCGACAAGGAGAACGGATATGCGCTCTAACAATTAGAAACAAACAATTAGAAAGGGAAGGAAACCAAGAGGAGAGGGAAAGGACAGGATAAAAGGAGGAGGGGAGAGGGGAGGGAGAGGATTGGCGGAAAGGGGGAGTGTTACACAAACAAAAATCGACTGTTGCAGTGAACGATCAGGCAGCACCGAGCAAATACTGGGAAACAACCACGGGTAAAACAAATCCCCGGGCGAAGCCGGGTACGATGCTAGTTGCTTCAATAATGTTGAGTATTGGAGCCGAGTTAAAGCAGCGGGAATCAGCTAGACTGACGTATGTTACGCTGGGGTACAGCTAGTAAGTCTTTATTTATTTATTTATTTTTATTTTTTTGCTGGTCACTTAACAGTTGCTGAAAATCTGTAAGTTCTGTTAGATTAACAAACCAATTTAATTTAACCAATTTATTCTGTACACAGCAGTGAAGAACTACTGACCCTTTCGAAAAATGAGTGACTCCGTCTATGACCGAACTGACTACCCACGTCACGAGGTGTCGTTAAACAGTTTGTTAATTTGGTTCACGGCTCCAATGATTCCAGTGAATACTTTAGATGAATTAACACGAAAAACATAGCACGTTAAAGGAAAAATGAATCCTTCATGTGGGTTCATATAAATACGAAATAAAAAAAATCAATTCACGAGTGGATTTCATAATTTTGAATGTTTCGTTTTGGAACTTGGAGCTGAATCAGGGTCGGACCAACGTCAGCGAATCTGGAGGCATTGGGAGTGGGGTGGGGGGGGGGGGGGGGGAAACGTTATTTTGTGCCCCCCTCCCCCCCACGAAAGAATTTAGGACCTTTTTTTTAGGTGGTTACACCTTTATTTTGCTGCTTACAACCTTTATTCGTGTAGTAATTGTAGCACTAATCAGCGAAGGTGCATTTTGGGATTTTATTAAGAAAATTTGGTGCCTCTGTTAGTCATTCCCCCCCCCCTTCCACCCACCCCTGTATGGCAGGGACTGGCTAGTATTGAAGAGGATGGGCAAGGTAGCAAGGTAGACTAATGGTCACTACGACAGTCTCGTGTGCTTGAGGTCCCGGGTTCGAACCTGTCTCGGCCACCCCAGGTGTTTTCTGGAAGAGAAGGGCACTGTGATGCCTCCCGCTCATGTCGACTGGGGCATGTAAAGGATTCTACGAATTTCCGATTGGAATGACGTTGAAAAATTGCCCCTCTCTCCCCGTCTGGCACCATGACTACGGCTGCAAGCGCCTCTAACGCAGTGGGCGCATCCAGAGGGGGACAAAGGGGGGGGGGGGCAATTGCCCCTCTCAAGACTCGAGATTAACAGTCAAACTGAGCAATTGCAAGATCCTCGATTTTTTTTTCTACTGACATCAGAATGCCACTCTTTTTTCCTCCCCACTAGGGTGGTTTATAATATAGTGCTCTCAAACAACCCAAATTCATTCTTGGGCCCAGTGTTTCACCTCATCCCCTTCCCTCCCCCCCCCCCCACCGTGCGAAAAATTACTTACATCGATGATCGAAGCTGAACAAACAAGTAAGGAATTTACTAAGAAAATTTATCAAATTAAGCTTCTTGAAAGCATGAAAAAATCACTGAAACACTTAAAAATGCCTCCTCCAAAAAAATTTTTTTTGCCCCCCACCCCCCTTCAAATAAATTTCCTGGATGCGCCACCATACTCCAACATCCGAAGTACTAAAATTGGTAGAACGCCATCTTGCGAAGTAGACGTGTAAATCAAAAGAAGGGTTCGAAGCACCCTTTGAAGAAAAATCTTTTGCCTTCTCCAAACTGCTCCATTATTTAGCCAATCGGGGGAGAGAAGGAAAGGGTTAAACATGCAAATTAGATCTCGAGCATTTGTGCGCTTCTTTACATTCCGTTTGCCTTTGCTGTTCAGGGTTCTATATTAAGATCGCCCACTCACTCCCACACGGCTCGTTGTTTTTGTATGTGTTGCTCACGCACTCTGGTGTCGGAAACAGTAATTAATTCGTGGAGTGAGGGAGATTGCTACGGAATGCAATTAGAGACCCTCGAAGCTGATGGAATTTTCTGTGAGAATCCTTTCGGAAAAGACAATAAAATGAAACGGAACTGCTGATGGCTGCTTTTGGCAAGTGGCAACTGAAGGCTTAAAAAGGAACTAGAAGATGCCCTTTCTCCGGATGAGTGTAATCAACGTGTGGTTTTGTCTTGTCATGTATACATGTCCATGTTTCTTTTAAAATCGCAATTTTGCGCATACTGTTTAATAAACGCTGATTTTCGTTCGCTTCGCTCACTCAATCGGCGCAACTCCTTAGATGGCTACGTGCTTTGTCACTATTCGCTTATTAGTGTTATCCCAGACTGTCGTTTGTTTTAAACTGTAAGATTCATGGGCGTATAACCCGGATCGTTTCATTTGTTTGTCAGGTGTATGTCCATGCTTCAATCATGCTCCGCTTCGCTCACTCAATCATCGCGTCTCCCTCGGCACCGTAAAACCTTCGTCCTCCTTATAAACAGGACAGAAACCCAAATGGGCTCGATAAGTATTAAATGAAAACAGATGCAAACCTGTTTACGTTGCCATCCCGTAAGTGTCAGACTGTCTGAGTGGAGAATCGAACCCACGACCTTTGAAACCAAAGGCCGGAGTCCTATATCGCCATACTGACATGGCCTTTTTAAAAGGAAACGTCCATAGGCAGCATTAAACACGCACACATTTATACGTATAATCGTACACTTTTCCAATCTCCACTGGTGGAATCTACAGAGTGCAGATTGGAAAGTGTATGATTACATCTATATATGTGTGCGTGTTTAACGCTACCTATGGACAAACCGTGTCAGTATGGCTGAGCGGTATAGGACTCCGGCCCTTGGCTTCAAAGGTCGTGGGTTCGATTCACCGCTCAGGCAGTCTGACATTTAAGTCCAAAAGGCAACGGTAAACAGGTTTGCATCCGTATTAATTCTTCCTCCTTGCCTACAGTGACGGCGTGGTATCACCGAATTTCTACAACTGCTTACTTCCGGTTTCCCTCGTTCCTTCCCCTTCCCTTGAAATGAAACGTGACTTCTGATGGGTGTGTTTGCCAAGCGGCAACTATAAGGCTTAAAAAAGAATTTCGTTTCAGTTGCCTTTTGGACTTAAGAGTCAGACTGCATGAGCGGGAATTGAACCTTCGACCTTTGAGAGCAAAAGCTAAGCCATATCTGTGGGCAAGGTGGCCCGATGGTTAGCATGACCGTCTCATGTGCCCGAGGTCCCGGTTTTAAGTCCGGTCTCACCCAACCCTGGCATTTTCGGGAAGAGAATGGCCGTATGTAGTCTCGTGCTCTTGTCGATTGTGTCATGCAAAAGAACCTAGGAATTTCCTATGGGATTTACCTAGCAAAATTGTCCCTCTCCTTCTGGCGCTGTGGCTGCGGCCGGGTGCGTGGCAAAAGCCGAAGCTAAGTCATATCTAGCACTGCCTGTTTTCAGGCCGTGTCAGTATGGCTTAGCGGTAGCGGTTCCATTTGGTTCGAGGGTTCAATTCCCACTCAGGCAGTCTGACATTTAAGTCCAAAAGGCAACGGAAATAGATTTGCATCGGCATTTATTTAGGTCTAATAATCGCCTGGTCTCAAAAACAGTGGCCGGGACATATTCTCCAAATTAATTAATTAGTAGCCAGGTCCCGAAGAAAGGCTTAAAAATTACATAGTAGTAGAATTAGTAAGAATTACGAAAAAGCCCCGGCTGTTAATGGAACATCGTTAAGTGTTGCGATAACTCTCCTTTTTTAAAAAAAAACACTCCCAAATACAACTCGAATAAATGCAATTTCCACACAGCATTTGACGCAATTTTAAAAATAATTTAAAATATTTTAAACTTTTGATACATTTTATTTCCACCAGACAGCGTTGACAGGCTGGCAAAATTTACAAACTACTTAAAATTAGTTGCATCCTTGCAAACTGCTTCAGATTGGTCTAACATTTTGTCACCTTGGAGTAATTACTTCAGTTCGCTAAAGGAGGCGCTTTTACGTACCCAACGCAACAAAGAGCGGCGACCGTACCGCTGAACGATTGTGACGTCGTCACCAACTATGACGTCACGTGGTATAGCGAATTGCTAGCTTCAAGTGCAAGCATGATGTAAACACGTGTTAGGAACATGCTACAATGGCTACGTGAACTGCTAAACAGCTACAGTAATTGGTGACTTGTTGTTCGAATGATGTTTGTCTTTTTAGAGTGGGCGTGTCACAGCAATCACGTGACCTGCGTTACCAACCAATAGCATCCGCTTTGAGCAGTTGCACTGTAACAGTATGAGTTACTCCAGATGGTGCTACAAATAGCTTGCTCGACTCGGTCAGGTCGAGTAATATCTATTGTGCGGCTCTTGCTTCCCGGACCCAGAGTAAGGTGTCGAATTTCGCTGGATTACAGCAGAAAATTGTCTCTTCGCCATACCTGAAAATTGATTTATAGCAAGTGATGTGGAAAATTTATCAAGAAAAATGTATGTATATCGCGTTTGGAGGGTACGTTTGTTCAATTTAAGGACATAGTATTTAAACACTTTATTAAAAAAGGCAGAAATAAACTACTGGTTTCGAACAGCTAACTTCACTGACCATCCGCCAAGATATCATTTAAGGTCGACTGATGGAGGTGGGAGGAGAAGGTTGGTGGCAGCATTTTGGCTCAGATATAATATTACAATATGCAGCTAGTAAATAAGTGTGTGGGGTGAATGTTTGATAAGCAATATTAAGATATTAGTACAGATAAGTAATTAAGATAATTGAATGTTTGATTGTGAAGTAAAATATTAAAATAATTGTTCAACTGTATGTCAACTTATTAGCACAAACAAGTACGTTGGTACTTCGTGCTATACCCATTACTTAATTTAAATATTAAAAAAAAGATAGCTATTACAAATTTCAAAAACGTGGGATCTCTACTTTTTTTTGTATACAGCAGTGACACGACGTAGTTTTATTGTATATAACTCTATGCTGGAGCCTTAATGGGGTAGCTGCAAGGGGCACTGCAGAGAGAAACAGAAGGGCGTCATACTGAAGCCGATGCTGTGAAGAGTGATTTCTTAGACCTAAAACGCGCGATTTTTGTTGTTGGAGAAAACAACGTTATTTTAAGTCTAAGAAATCCGCTCTTTCGTTGTTTTTCTCTCCATTTTTATGTAGTGCACCTTGTAGTTATGCCCTCCAAAACCCATACTGGTGCCAATCTGGTGCCAATATGGCGGCAAATGTCACTGCTCTATAATATCTCTACTTTTTTTGTATGATTTCTCATTTTTCTGTGGCTGTCGGATTTTCGTCAGAATGTAATTTGGGTAGCCTCCATCATTGAAAAGCATGACCGGAACGTAGAGAATGTAAATACACCACTGATCTTTACAAACCTTGGCACTCGGCTTGCCACCGCTCAAGGAATAGAAATGCCGGCGAAAGAAATGAAACACTGCAGCCAACTTGTCGAGTCTCGACCAACACGTCGCCAAATGTCGATTGTTCCAACCTTGGCCGCTGTAGGGCACGAATGTGTTCGGAGAAGACGGAGGGAGGGTAGCAGATAAACGGGAAAGCTCCATCGTTGGAAGAGCACGAATGTCAAGGGAGAACTGAAAGATTGACAAAGCCAGAAGGCTGGCGCCGTGCCAAGTACTTAACAGCCTCCCTCCCGCTGAGGAAAAAGGGAGAATTGAAGCGCTCTTGTTGCGGGCTTGGCAGCTGCCATTTTTAAAGTTAAGCAGCCAATTGTTTTCTTTTTCTTTTTTTTTTTACATTAAAGATTGAAGGTTGCAACTGAAATTTGTGACTTGCCTTGTTGGTGTTGTGGGGGAGGGGAGTGGGGGGGGGGGAGGGCGCGTGCTCATAAATGGTGTAGCTTGTATTCTAGGTGAATGTCATGGCTGAGCGGTAACAGCGCACAGCGTAGTTGCTTGAAGAAGTCGGTGGCTGGAATGGGGCACGTGGTAAAGTTTCCGCCACACGGTACATACCACGGTAGTATGAGAGACTACCACCAGCCTCCTCCAGCTGGCCTATTCTGGGCATTAAGTTGGACCCCCCCACAAAGAATATAGCGCATCGCCTGATGCATGAATAAGAAATATAAAAATTGAAAGCATCCTCTCCAACCGGACAGTGGGTTTGGCCAACTTGAAACAGTGGCCACGAGGTAAAAAAGCTGGATGCCAAGTAGAAGAAACCATTTTAAAGGTCAGGATTAAATATGCCTTTAGGCCGTCGCAGGGTTTTGGTAAATCTCGGCTGGACAGACTCCACGTGGTCAATGTCACGAAGGAAGTAAGGGGACCAGACCTGGCAAGCATACTCAACCCGTGGTCGTATATACACCTTGAATTCCCAAACCTAAATTTTTATGTCCCTAGAGGTGAAACAAGTTTGATGATGCGTAAGCGGTTGTAAGCGCTATTCACAATCCTATCGCAGTGGTCAGATGGTTTAGGGCCAAACTCCTAGAGTTCTTACCGTGGCCTCATTTGGTAGGGCATGATGATTTAATGTGTACTGGTGAGACTTGAGTTTTATTGCCAATATGGAAAGAAACACCTTTTTGGTTAAAGATTGAAAGTTACCTATCATTAATTTGACCAACACTCAACGCTATCAATCTCCCTCTGTAGAAGAGAAACAGAGATTTCGTTCAGAATAGTAGCAAACCGATAAAAATGATCGGCAAATTTGCTTTGTTCACAGTTTGTGGATCTACAGGAAAGATCGTTAAGATATATGATAAAAAGAAATGGACCCAATACAGAACCCTGCGGTACACCACTAGAGATATCTTTCAGGGTTGAATTGGAGCCCTCAATGGTTACAATACTGTGATGTATTTGTTAGGAAGGCCTTTAACCGACAATGGAGTATGTTCGTATTTGTATAGTTTCTCGTACGATTTCGTATTTTCGTATTTTTAAGAGTTTCCTCCAAAGATAAACCCCAGATTTTAAAAGGCTAAAATACACTATATCCTAAAATAATGAACACCATCCTATCTTGGGCTAAAGACGGTTTCATTCATTAGGTACTCAAGTAGCCTAATGAATGGGCGAGTGGACGTACTCAGCCTCTTTGAGCCTAGCTCCAGGGCAGGTTTCAAAATTGTTCCATATTCTTGAAGACCAGGGCGGAAATGCTTCTCCTTTCCATTCTGTCAATGTTGAATGTGATTAAAAATGAATAGATAGCAAAACCTTACAACATAATTGAAAAGCTTTTCATGTTTCGTTTTTCTTAACAAAGCACTTACTGGGAAACAAACTTCTTCTGGAAAAACCATTAGTTAAGATTATCTTTTTGCACTGGTTTTAATGTATACTGAAAAAGTAAGATAAACTAGATCAAGCTAATCCCTCTGTATTTAAGCTGCTTTCCTTAGAGCTAGGTTTAAGTTTGGTTTTAGCAATTTTTTTGAAATTATTGCAGAGTTTTACAATTTGTCTTTCTTTTTCGTTTGTTTTTTCAGGCCATAAATTGTCCGGTAGATCTGCAAAAGGTACATGCCAATGATCAAATAAGTTGGTTACGGATTTAAATGTAATGGTTGCACGCATATTGTTGGCATAGTACCGGCTTATCCTTTCTAGACGAGTCAATACACACAAAAAATAAAACCCTAACTCCCAAAAAATTATTACGAAAGGTTTTCCAATGGACCCATTTGCTATTGTAAACAACATACTAAAAGTCGAGTTTAATATTACGACCGGAAACGGGT
>JAHWFP010201757.1:0-11265 GCA_023313725.1 Lithobius niger | reverse complement strand
CAACAACAACAACAACAACAACAACAACAACAACAACAACAACAACAACAACAACAACAACAAGAGCAACAACAACAAGAAATGGCCATGCTGTGGACGCCGAACGGTTTGATTGTTGTCATTAAAATTTGTAAGGCAGTGAAAGAGTTACGACACGACCCGAAATACCGGATTTCGTTGGTCTATGTCAATTCTGGGCGAGACTATAGGAGTTCAAAGTTTGATGTTTAACATGGAAGTTTATGCTGAGGCTTACATAAGCGGTCCTTGATAAATCGTTTTAATCACCCTTGTTCCAAAATATATACTTCTCCATCTTTCATCTACGCCTACTTACAGCTATTTATCTTAATTAGAACGGATACTGCAGCAGTGTAAAGATGTAACTTGTGGTAATAGACGCAAAATGCACATCACTACAACACAGATAAACTGCCTAGCTTAGCTCCTAATTACAATAAATCATTTTAATTATCCAAGACGAAAAATAAACATCGCCACATGATATCGAAGTCTAAATACACCCATTTATCTTAATTAGAACTGCTACCCCATAGAGTGCTACAGCATAGAGAAACAGCCAAGACTTTAGCTCCTAATTATGAATACACTACAGATCGGATTTGACCTGGTGTTTGCTAGTCACTAGTCATTGCAAACGAGCTCTCGTTTTTTAGGAATAATTCAAATCTGCCTCTACTAAATAAGTATACTGTGTTTAAAAATGTTGAAAAACACTTGAATTTTGCCACCATTTTGGCCGATTTTGGGTATCTCATCGTGTGGAGTCCTGGGAATTATTTAGAGCATTTTTTTTTTAATTCGGCAGACCTTAAAACCTAGCAGTCGACACCAAAATTACATATATTAGTACTATTCTGAATCTTTGCATTGTATAGCTGCCATTAAAAATAAATGGCCTCCATGTTGGTTTTTGCACAGGTTTCAGGTAACCCCTTGGTAAAAGTGTATCAAGGATGTTGACATAAAGTACACCAGAGATGATGTTATGTTCACAAAGTGCAGTTTTTTTTTGGCTTTGGTAGGACTGTAGGGCATGAAAAAGTGCAAATTGGGCCCTGTGCGTGATGGCAGTGTTGTCAGATGATGTCGTCGAGACAGGTGTTGGAATCGTCTGCTTGCTACGGTGTTCACTTGCTTCCTATTCAGCTTTGTAAGGTGGAAATGAAAATAAAAGCAATATCATCTGTTGCTCGGCCGAGCAATTATTGTGAACTTATTATATATATATATATAAAAAAAACATATATTATATATTATTATATTTATTATATATTTAAAAAAAAAAACTTTAAGAGGAATTTAAAACACTGTTAAAGCCGTAAATTAGCTGTAAACACTGCCGGCTGAATTGGTCGCAAATATTTTCAGCTGGCCAAAACTTAGCTGAATTATTCAATAAGTCACCGAATACTACGTACAAAAATGCGTATTTTATTTGGGGGGGGGGGGGGGAGGAGGTGGAAGACTTGAAGGGAGGCGGTGCTAATTGCTTAGGAACGAGACTGCGAGTTTTTGCTGAGTTAATATGTCGGTACAGGCTAAAGAACGAGATCATGTATAGGCTACAGTTTTTGCGTAATTGTGCAAAAATGATTATTTAAATTATTTATTACTAGCATCGTATCCGGCTTCGCCCGGGGATTTGTTTGAGCCGTGGTTGTTTCCCAGTATTTGCGCGGTGCTGCCTGATCGTTCACGGCAATAGTCAATTTTTCTTTGTGTAACACTCCCCCTTTCCGTCAATCCTCTCCCTCCGCAAAGCAATATCGTAATCAAATAGTGGCTGTAACATAAGCACTGACCCACCAACGGGCATTCCCCGTTCAGGCCCCTCCCTACTCCCAGTAGCGTGCGAAAATAACTGTCCTTCGTACATGACGTCATTTAAAACATCCCTTTGCGATGACAGCGCAGAGCAAATAATTGTTAGTCGAGGTAACAATGTGCCAATTTTAACTTCTTTTCAGGGCAACAACGTCCCAGTTTCAACTTCATGCCAAAGAATTGACACACTCGCACGTTTTCATTGTTCCCCTTCCGGGGGTCGTAGCGGTTGCTTCATTTCTGCTATGAGACTTTGGTTTATAATGTAAGAAGATGTGCTTTATTTTCTTATTACGTCTCATAATTTTCCTTAATTTTATTAAAAATGTGATAAACACTGGTCCAAAAGACCTAGCAGCCCGACACCGCGGCCAGGTCTACCTTGCCCAGTACTCGTCATCTTTCGAACTCCCTTCCCGACGCTTCACCCTCCAGTACTCCTGACCTGTATTTTAGCCCTCTCACTTGTTTAACAGCCACCCTGTTATATTAACCCTGCTGGTGGTGACTGGTCCCCCGTTATTATTATTGGCAAAACTGGTTGTTATTCAAAGCCAAGCATTTTCTGTACTTCAAAAGAATTTAATTTGAATTTTTACAGAAGACTACGAGGTTATCATGGTTCATAATGCTTCTCTATTTTCCACAGAAATCGATCTGTAGGGCAAACGGATGTACGGAGTTGTGTAGCTATAGGTTTTACTTTCAGTTTTGCAGGTTATAAAAAGGGAAATCCCCGTGAGGCGCGCAAAATAAATAACTCCGCCCACGCCATAATGTATATCCTGCTGCGTGATTGTGAAAGCTGCATTTTTATGGATCACGAATCATTTTGCCGTTGCAGATGTATGTTAGTTATCCCAATCCCCCCCCCCCCCCACACACACACGCACACACTCCCAATCCCTTTCGCTGGCTCACATTTACGTCACTTACACTTTCCGCAGTGTCTTGTTCGTTTTGATAAGCGTGGGGTTTCAGTATTGAATAAACTTGATCCTATAGCTACAACATGACGCATAAACCATCAGGTAAAAAAATGCCGTGCGAAAGTAAGTCGACGTTGATTTCAATGTTGTTTCTGTATTTACACAACAAACGAAACGATAGCAACCACGCGGGACACCCTTAAAGGAAAATGATGCCAAAACTTATATATGTTCTTACAGTATGTTTTTTTGTGTCTCTTATAAACAGGAGTGGAAAAAATGCTTCTTACTTAACCAGTAGCAAACAAAACATTTCATGTAAATAAAAGAGTTTCAAGGCCGGCTGAGATAAAAGCCAATACTCGCTAAGTGAAGCATGGACTTACATACTATCACTCTACTTGGGATAATATTTAAAGCTCCATGAGTGAAGTGAGGGACAAACTATAAACTTCGAAATAATCTGAAGTTCACTAACTTCGTTGTTGAACTCGTCCATTCTTTTAGTGAGTGAAAAAAAACATTCTTTTAGTGAAAAAAAAAAACATCACGTTTCCGAATTCGAAATCCAATTCTGATTACGAAAAAGGAATGCCTATTTTCCGAAACCTAAGGTTATTTTTTTTTCCACAGATCCAAAACGAAGTCTTGCAGGATGATATTTATACGTTTTCGTGCATTTTTTTCCGTTCGTTTCGTTTCGTTCGTTTCGTTCCGTTTTTTCAAGAATCAGCAATTTTTCCGTTTTTATTTGCCTTGGAGGCGGTCGCAGCCCCCTCGGCCCTTCCCTTAGATCCGCCATTGTCGTTGGATTGGTTTGCACATGAAGGCTTGAGGCAAATGGGCCCCCGGATTTTTAAAGAGAACTGTTTATTCGAGGAAAGTGATGATGTATATGATTGATGGGTTCACCCCTGTGAATTCGGTAAACAATGATCGTCCGTAATGAGTTTTCAATGCCATTTAATCGCTTAAGGCCTGAAAGAACTAAGAATGGCAACAATTACGTGGTGAAGGATAAGTTTAACGGGTTTAACCAGTGTTAACCACTCCTGGTCATCTGCCCGAAGCCCTAAGGCCCTATATCTGCAACAACTAGATTCCCAGGCGGTCACCCACCCAAGTATCAATCCAGCCCAATGCTGCTTAACTTCGGGGGATCTGACAGACCCGGTGTTTACTATGCTACAATAACAAAGTTACGTTCGCAAACGAACGTTGCAGGATATAACCACATAAGGAGGAAATACCGTTATTTTTGTTAATAAATGTTTACAGGGATATACCTCCCAGCGCTAATGCGGTAAAAATTAAAATTAATTATTCCAATAGATTGCCGAAGCAAAATTATAAGACACTAGTCTAGAAAATTATAAATTGTGATTTTAAAATATACGACACAATCGTTGACGACACAATCGTTGACTTGATTCTTTCTCGTGTACTATTCACAAAGCCAACCGAGACAGCAGCTATGCGAGGAACGCAGCTACCACCCCAGCCGACCTTGGCACTGTAATTGCTCGGATGATGATCTGCGCGTAGCTGTAATTTGGCACGCGGAATGTTATAAGGCAGGCCGGGTGTCCCTTTAACTAGCGAGAATTTTAATTTTATGTTTTTCCTTGTGACCACTGCATGCATTTGCGATTTTATCATATTTCTAGTCGGTATATTCGGTCGATGTGTGGTCTGTATTTGGTCGATATTTTTGTGCTGGAAAGCTCCATTATTCGATATTTTAGACATGAGGACCGCTGGCAGCGCTGAGTGAAGTTTAAAAAGAGAATTTGGCGCCCTTACAATGGTAGTTTTTTATTATTTTGTTATGGTAATTACATACATAGCCCAGGCTTCCCTGCGTCTCTCAATGTTTTCAAACCCTAAGATTAACACATCAGTGTTTTGATCTCACATGACTGTCGTTAAGCGATTGTAATTACGAGATTGTATAAAACCATCTTTTATCCGAATTGATAGGACTATCAATGTGCATACACATGGTAATTTATAGTCTCATATACACTTAGGTCGGTAACGCGATTTGACCTCGAGTCCTCCGACAAGCCTGGCCAGCGGAAAACCGTGCTTTTCTGCTGGATCCCGGGCCATGTTGGGATAGCAGGGAATGAACAAGCTGATTCTGCTGCGAAAGGGGCTCTTTCTGGCCCTCTCGGTAGGGATCTCAGCCTTGTTCCCTCAGATGCCTTTCCAACTCTGCGTCTGAGGTTACACGCTTTTTGGCAAACGTTGTGGGACAGACAGGATGGTAATAAGTTACGGGCCATTAAAGGCACTGTCGAGGAGTGGAACTCGGCGTGTCGCCGCAGTCGCCGTGAGGAGGTTGTGTTGGCCCGTTTGCGCATTGGTCACACCCGACTTACTCACTGTTTCCTTTTGCGGGGGGTTGACCCTCCTGAATGTTCTTGGTGTCGACGGCCACTTACGGTCCGGCACTTACTTGTTGATTGTCGCCATCTTGATGGTGTTCGTCGTCGGTTCCATCTTCCGCATGACATTGCGCGTCAGTTGGGCGATAAGTCTGTCTTCCTGTCCGGTGTTTTTCAATTTTTGCAGGAGGTACAGATGTATGACAAGATTTAGATTAGGGGTTTGAATAACATCTCTGAAATGTGTGGTGCAGTGGCAACCCGGACCACTGCACTGTGACTGAGGTTGGCGCTAATGACCAAGTTGTCGACGCGCCATTAAGCCTCAATCCCCCCCCCCCCTCCGACAAGCCTGTAACAATTCTGATTGCTTTACCTGGGTTCCCCTCGTGAAGATCGTTTTTCGTTGCTGGAATTATTTATTTTGTCTCGTAGTGTAGCCGTGCCTGGTAGTGTGCCAGTGATTTTCTCCCGATTTTGATAAAATTGTAATAAATTGTAATTTGATTGAATAGTACGTAAAATTCCGTGTACTAATAATGCTCATTGAGTTATTTTCTTACAAATACCATGCAGTTCTGAAGTTTTTTTTTTGCGTTACGAGACACATGGATGGAGGAAACTGGTCATTCTACCAGTAATAACATGTTGTAAAAGTTCCCCTACAACCCTGAAAGGAAAAGTGATACCTAAACTCATTTCTTTAATACCTCCAGCTGTTTTGAACTCCGTCATTTTACTTTTTTTTTTCATTTTGGTTTTCAGGTGTTGATGTTCATCACCAGCGATGTCGAAACGCACTGATGTTTTCCTGACCAATCACCCAATTCGAATTTAACAATGCAGAGAAGTTCATCAAAATTTTAAAGATCGTATTCCATTCAGGTTTGTATTTTCTTTCCAGATTAATAGAAAACTAAACACAAGTTCTTGCACTATAAAGTGGGTATTTTAATGAAATAACACGCAGTTACATTGCCAAAACAGTGTTTTTAAAGACCTATAAAAAAAAAAGAAGTTGCTTGTCGGGCCCTACCACATCGATTTTTTTTTTATAAAAAAAATTAAAAGAAATAAACCTAGGAGTTGCTGTTTTTTAATGGAATGAGGCATGGAAATACAAAAAATTACCATCCTTGTCATAAAATAATTACAGGAACATTTGCTAAACGGAACTGAAGTAGGCCTACTGTTCTTTATTTTACCAAAAAATAAGTCCTCAAATATAGTCTTAATGCAAAATCCAGCGAAAAAATACAAATATAAAAAAAAATAGTCAAACTTCACAAAAAAGCCCGAGAGTGATGGCCTAAAACACAATTTTGCTAAACCTGTAAAAATGTTTAAAGGTGCTTTAGCTGAAAAACGTAAGAATAAGTTTCAAAGTATCCCTTCTCAACCAGAGCTTTGGTTTATACTGTCACTGTAGTAAATAAGTAAGACTATAAGACGAAGCTTAATGCAAGCTATATAGCAAGCCTCTGGTACGTTTTTAGCAAATTTTATTCAGTGGAATTATGAACCGATTGGTGAAGTATAGTTCCACGTGAAGAATCTGCTTAAGATATTTGCAATTTATTAGCATCAAAATAGAGTATAACTATTTACAAACCCCGGTACACCTTGGCTTTATCACCTGCTTCCTGTTTAACATAATGACGCCAAATGTGAAACGGAGCAAAGCAGTTTCTCATCCTATGCTGGTGTCCATCTGTTTGCTTGCCTGTCTTCATGGTAGCATCTAGATTCATTTTAAGTTTTCCTCTGCCATGTTCATTCCAGTCACCTGTTACACTGAGGCAGTCGTGCTGAAACATCGCCAGCTGTATATAAAAAAATAAGATTTTAGAAAGCAGGGTAGCTTTTCTTCCAAAAGAAATTAATTTCTTCCCTTCAAGTGAAGAAACTGGAAATAATGTGGCACACACTTTTAGTATTCATAATTATGTGTTCCACAACAAATCTGAACGCACCAAATTAAAGTAATATCAATGTAAAAGGGCAAGCATGTTTATTTTTTGCATGGTAGCAGTGTGCATGGTCATTCTTTGCACGGTAGCAATGAAAATGGCGAGCATTTGGCAATACAGTTGGCTTGTCTCGTTTTGGCTTGTTCGTTTTGGCTGGTCTCGTTTTTGCTTGTCTCGTGTTGGTTGGCTTGGCTTGTCTCTTGTTGGCGTGTCTCGGGTTGGCTTGTCTCGGGATGGCTTGTCTCGTTTGGGCTCGTCTTGTTTTGGCTTGTTCGTTTTGGCTTGTTCGTTTTGGCTTGTCTCGTTTTGGCTTGTCTCTTGTTGGCATGTCTCGGGTTGGCTTGTCTCTTGTTGGCTCAGCAGACAAAATTGCAGGCTCCTAGAAGTTGGAAAACTTCACACACTCTGGGCGAGAGGTCCACTGTAGCTATCTTAGATGTCTTCTGATTAAAGTTCTTGATCCAATCCAATCTAGACTCCAGATAGGCTGGTTCTAAGATGTAATTTGTGTGGAAAAAAATGCTGATGTTAGCAATAAATAATGCAGAGTGACAAAGTGGCTTCCTACTAGACTGGTGTATGCTAAGCCGGATTCAGCTAGTTGTGAATAAACTGCATGTCCTGCAAAGTAACTTGTGTCTGTCTGCCTTTCAAGTTTTACTGACATTGCCTTCTCTTTGAATATCTTCGTATTCACTTAGTATTTATAGAATATCAAGTTGGCTCGTAACAGTAACAGCTAAATGAAATATTTATGTGAATTGATCCTGGGGTCACAGGCCCGACGGAAGCAAATTATTACTGGTATGGCAGTTGTGAGAGGGGGGGGGGGGGCTGGATTCCAATAATTAACCATATTGAACCTTTATCTAGAGCCGGTCTCGAATTGCTTGAATTGCGCCGACCGACTTCGCTTTGATTTAATACTTACTTACAAAATTCTGCATGGATTAATAAATGTTGATCTTCCATTTTTTGACTTGGCACCTAGCCATTATTGCACCAGGGGTCATGCCTGGAAGCTTGTTGTTCAGGGTTCCCGCCTTGACTGCCGAAAAATTTTTTTTGCGGTTCGCGTGGTCCCAATTTGGAATGCCCTAAGCTCTGAGACTGTATGTATGCAGACCGAGAGTGGATTTCGTAGAATGCTATTAAAAACGAACCTGTACCCCTTTCTTAAGCGACCGTCCTAGTTTTTGGTACCTCATTTCTGATTTCTAAATCCATCACCGAGGACTGGTATTAGTGGCTCACAACCCTTCCGGCAACCTTCCACTTGTTTGTGGTAAACAACTTTATTATTATTATTATTAATATATAAACATTATTTTTTTTTTGCAATGTTATTATTTTCTTAAGTTAAACATGTTTCAATCTTACAGCTTATTACCTTGTCACTTTCTTTCTCCAGATAAAAACTTCCCGAAAAAAAATTGCTCACTTATGTTCAGAATGCTAGACAAAAGTGTTGGCCACCGTCTCTGTTGCTTCCTTGTGTACATGTTGTAACATCAGATGGTTTAGTTTATCTTGCCTCACAGACGTTTGTTTAAATAACAATCAAAATTCTTAACTATTGTGATGTAATGATTACTAGTAGCATGGGTGATAAAATCCATATTACCCTTGCTAGTGGTATATATTTTTCAACAAGTAAACAGAAAAATTCAGGTTTATATCTGATTCTTTACGGGAACGCCACCACTGCCTAACATTTATGAAAGTCGCCACTGCCCTTGAAATATTGATGCGCCGATCTTAGCACGCCGTCTCCGGAGAATGGTTTACCACGCAGCTCACAACTCTAGTCTGAGCAACACGTAAATACACGCCAGCACTGCCCAACGAGGGTACGGTCCACTCATGCTTGGGGGTGCGGGGGGGGGTGGGGGGGGTGGATTTACCAGGCGGGGCTCAGACACCGTGTGGGCAACTTGCTACTTTGCACAGGGCAGACATGGGTTGGAATGGAACAATGGATTATGAATTATGATAAACATCCGTTTATTCAGGTGTTTTTTTTTTAATTATGTGCCTAAAACTGGTACGTGCCCTGCCTGGGGATGTATGTACATGACCGTTTCCAAATGAGATATTAACTACCAGCTTCAGGTTAAAGGACTGAGGCTTTCTTCGCTTGACACAGCCAAAATATTTGAAATCTTGGCTACGACTCTGCATTTCACGGTACTAGATTGCAGGTCTGTAGTAAGAATTCGAGTGTTTTGAGTTTAATTTCACTCTTAATTGCAATAAAGTACTGTATGGTGGTGAAGGATAATGGCATGAACGAGGATATTGCGAAAAGGACTTTTTTGGTCATCTAACGCTGTAAAAAGACTTTTCATAATTTAAAATAAATGTAGAAAAAAAAAGCATATCTTAAGAAAGCAGCCCAGAAAAAAAAGCACCCTTTTAAAGAACAAAGAAGATGATTTACACTTTGCATCCAAAAAGAACAATTGAATAATACTGTACACAGCATTTTAAACAATATTAAGAAATCCTTAGAAAGTGTTCATTTCTTGCTACTAGATTTTTTTTTATTAATTTCTTTGAGCCTTAATTCAGCCGAAGCAATTTAATGCTTGTATGGCTGAACCCGCTCAATTTGGAATATTACCAGACTTTTAGAGAAGAAGAAATATCTGGTAATGGGAGGTGCTAATCCGGGGATTGGATCCGATAATCGTAGGGGCCGAAAGATTGTCCAGAATTGGCCAGAATACTTCCCATAGCCGCTGAAGGAGCATGGTAGCCTCTCACGCTACCCTGGCTGGCAGTCCTGGCGGGGACTTTGCCAAGATCTCTTTTCCAGGGGTTCGACCAGATCCACAAGCCTCCAGCAGCCAGGCTGAGCTCTCTCACCGTTCAGCCACGATGACCACTGTCAAGCAACTATACGAAGCTATTAATCTGCTTGTTTGTGGTTTTAATTACTTTCCACTACAGCCAGGGCCGGAAGTAGATATTTTTTTTCAGGTGGGAGCAGGCAACCAATTTTTCTGCCCTATGCAATTCACTCAAAACGAAGGCTGCCATCAGCAGCAGAGCTGAGTGCTTACAATATGGCCACCACTATCCAATTTACAGGGCGGAGGATATTTTCAGCCTATCGATTTTTCCAAGCAACTTTTTGACTAAGTGAGTTTACTTGAGTGGTTCCTTCCCCATCCCCGTGCATCCAATTTATGAAGCAATTTTTCGCCCCCATCGAAGTCACCAAGTGAGATTTTGCTCCTATCGAATTTACTTAGCAACTTTTCACCCCTATCAAATTTTAGGTAATTTTTCATCCCACCTAATTCTCCAAATTATGTTCACTTCTCACACGAGCTGGTACTCGACGGTTCCTGACATTACTTGTGCTGTCTGTAGGATTATTAGAGAAAAATCCTGGCTTTTTACGTGTTGAATGTCAGTAGGAGTCATATTAATGCCGTGGTTTCGACTTGGCGCCTGGGAGCCAGATGTCAAAACTTCTATTAGCCAAACTTGGTTATATTACAAGGAGGAGCTTGCTTCACCCTAACTATATTCATATTGTGACTAATGATATTTTAGTGTTTCATGTAATAGATATCCGTGAAGAGGAGGTGGTTAACCTGAAATAATTTATCGTTAGCGAGAAACGGACAGTCAAAACGTCGAGGGGGTGCCGAAATCTCACGAGTGCGCCAGCGCGAGTGTGATTTCGATACCCCCTCGACGTTTGGACTGTCCCGTCTCGAGCACATGATCAATTATTTCTGGTTTACCGCCTGTTTTCACGGATATGTGTTTTAATGCTAAGGTGTGACTGTGACGTCAAGCCTACTTATCGATTTATTTGAGTTTAAAAAAAAATTTATTTCTAATTTTATTCTAAATTTAAGAATGTCCACATACGACTGATATGTAAAATCCTGAACGGAAACTTCCGGGTTGAAACTTCCTGTCCACGGAAGTTGCAGTATAGGGAGGATCGTCCCGTTGAATCCTGGAAAAAATATCCCAGGGAAAAATATCCCGGAAAATATATCCACAGAAAAAAAAATCCCCAGAAAAATATCCCTCGAAAAAAATACTTCACTTTTAGTATACCGTAACGACTGCTTTCTTGCTAAATTTTGCTGTGTTCTTCAGTCA
>JAHWFP010201756.1:0-16973 GCA_023313725.1 Lithobius niger | reverse complement strand
CTGAAGGTATCTCAGGTTATACGGACTCGCTAAATTTGTGGTGTAGCCAAGCTGTTTGAGAATCTGTTGTCGACAGTGACCTATACAGTTACGTGCGTATCATTGAAAAGCATAGCAGAGGTCGAACTTAACTAATGGCTAGAAATGTTTAATACTGTGCGACGCTAAAATCTAAATGCCTATGGGTCATTTACTACAGAGAGAATTGTGAAATGGGCGTGGTTGCCGACCAAATTTGTGCTTCGTGACGAAAAGTGGAACGGCGCTAATTTACCCTGTGGCATATTTGAATGCGAAATTTTCACAACAAGCAAATTGTAAAAAAGATGCGTTGGCCATAATGAATTCTCTCGATTTTTTTCACTGAGCCTATTAACAGAAACAAACGTAAACTATTAACTCTGTATAACGTGTGGCGTTGAGACTTGTTCATGGCTCGTAGTTGGTCGAGATATGAGAGTAGAATTGCTAGTCACGGTTTGTAACTCCAGTGTGATTTTCCCGCAAGCACCTATGAATTCGGGTCTCTCGTAATAATTAAATACTCCACTCCCCTCCCCCTAGACACCCAACGAGCTTTAATCTTAACAACCCCCCCCCCCAAATTAATCGGACTCGACGACCGATTCGAGTTGAGAGCTGTAAATTCTACAAAATTTCACTTAAATTCTACATGATGTAGCAATTAAAAAAAAACGTGATCCTTCAGCGAACCACGCCCCACCAGAAGTGACGTCACCTCCACTTCTCCTTTCCCTTTTGATTGTGTAAAACTGCCCCTCGTCTCCCAAGTCCCACCCGCCAATTAAAGTCTACCACAGTCGATGTAAAATCTATGCTCATCCCCCCCCCCCATTCTGAATCTCACTTCCAAGGGCCACCTCCCCGCCACCCCCCACAGCCTCCCCTACACACACGGACCCCATCGACACCACGTGAATCCCCCACAGTTTATGTAAATTCTACCAAATTCCATTCACCCCTTGGCCGAACCCCTCCACAGCCTCACCCACCCCACGGGACCGAACCCCTCTCCAGACCGCACCCCATGGGCAAACTCCCGACATCATGTGACCTCACCCCCGCTTCAACCTAAACCATGTAAATTCTACCGCCATGGTCAAGTAAAGTCTAGCAAATTCCATGCAAATTCTACGCTCACCCGACGGGACCATCCCCTTTAGACCTCACCCCACGCACGGGACTACCTTTCTCTGGACCGCGCCCCTCGAAATCACGTGACCTCTGCCGTGCCCTTCTTCAACCAGACTCATGTAAATTTTACCACCAAAGGTCATGTCAATCTACCAAATTCTATGTAAAATCTACGGGACCACCCCTTTTGGATCTCAGCCTGCAGGACCACCCCTCTGTACCTCACCCCACGAGCCGACTCCCCCCCCCCCCCCACACACACACACAAGTGACGTCATCATTCCACGAAATATTCCCTCTCCAGACAGTGTAAATTTTAGGGGTCGGTCGAATATTCGAATATTCGTTCGTTAGGAGCATATATATTACGCAATATTGTATAATAGGATATATTCTGTTCGGATATTCACACAAAAAAAGTTTAGTGTAGTTTTACGTTTCTTTTTAAATTTTACAGTTGGATTTTAAGTTTTCCTGTGCTCTTCTCAGTTATGCTTTCTTCCCTTTTCCCCCTTCCTTTCCAACTATTCTGTAGTGGGAATAATCCATGCGTCTTGGATTGCACATTTGCAAGTGAGAGGGAGATGTGTGGAGATTACGGAAGCGTGCAGTAGTTCTTCCTAAAACATTGAATAACTAAAGAGTGGAGAAATCAAGCAGGGCCGTAGTAGCCACTTGATAGATGACTTCAACTTCAATATTGTACGTTAAATGGAAATGCACCTTGGTGAATTATTGCAATTGGAAATTCATTATTTTTTTTTTTTGGGGGGGGGGGGGGGGGGTGTTATGTATGCCTTCCAAGTTGCCTTGTCTAGTATAGATTAAATTAAACTTGTGGTTATATGACCTACGCCTTACATTGGCGAAAGTCTAAATAAAACATATGTATTTAATGAAAAACCTATTTTGTTCCGGGCCTAAACATAGAAAAAAATTTGAACGAACATTCGAATATTTTTTGGGCGAATACTCGAATGTTTTTTCCCTATTCGTCCGACCCCTAGTAAAGTCTACCATTTCGTGTAAAATCGACCAAATTCATGTGGTTATTAAAAGACATGCCCCCCCCCCCCCCCACCCGCTCAATCTCACGTTTGTAACCCCATCGAAAGTGATGCCCCTTCTCCTTTCGATTGCCCGATCTGCCCCATCCGCGTAACATCACCAATTCACCACTTGTGACGTGTGTAAATTCTACCAAATTTCACGTAACGATCTATGCTCACTGTATAGGATGAGCGGAATTTTAAGTTACGTGTTGCTATAACGTGAGTCAGAAACCCCTTAACTGGGAAATTGTGTTGCCCCCGTACATACAAACCCACCGAATTTTAGCCGACACATCATGACTAATTTACTTGGTCCATTGTGCACTTAATGCTAATAGGTTAAACGGGACGGAAAGCCAATGGGCTCGAAATTGGTTAACTAAATACGGATGCATATAAGTCCAAAAGGCAACGTAAATAGGTTTGCATCCGTATTTAGTTAACTTAATGCTAATAAACATTAAATACAATTTTGCACTTAATGCTCATAAATATTAGTGTAAATGTTCGAGGCAATTTCGTACTTCCAGTAACTTCACTCAACTTTGTATTTTGGTAAAACGTATGAACTACAACAGGCAAGTAATAACACTCCCCAACCATAGATTTAAACGTCGATTTACTCTTTTTATGCAGTTCAACCAACCACACAACTTTTATGCCCCAAACGCCTTTCCTTGAAAATTTTCTCACTTTTATCAAGAACCACACTAATACCACGCAACTTAGTTTACCCTGTACTGAGCCATTAAAACATGTTCCAGTTGAATTAAAGCATGGAGACCCCTCTAATACTTTCCCTTTAGGTAAAGTAATGTGTATCAACGCCACTAGTTGGCATTTATGTGTTTTTTCAAGAATGTTGGTCCTTATTCTTGACTTAAAGGTTTTTTTGCTCGTGGTCCAAGTCGACTCAAGCACCTTTTGTCCATGATGCCTTATTGTAAGGTGGTCTCACCCTTTCCTTGTGGCGTGGTTTGTTGTTTCCTCCTTAATATTCCTGAATTCCCCCGTTTTTGGTTTACATATCACCAATTTTATGAATTCAACATTTTGTATTTTTTCTGCCTTCTTCTTCCTAGATGCAAGTAATCCGACTATTTAAGACTTTTCAACGCTGTCTTAAGCCAG
Source organism: Lithobius niger (assembly GCA_023313725.1). Lineage (NCBI taxonomy): Eukaryota > Metazoa > Arthropoda > Chilopoda > Lithobiomorpha > Lithobiidae > Lithobius > Lithobius niger. Next base: position 13,635 of record JAHWFP010201756.1, on the reverse strand, counting down.
TGTTTACATTTTTTCCATTTTACCCCTTTCACCACTCAAACTTAAGTACCCCTTGATATAACAATCCGGTTTTTTTTTTGGCAGAGAGCGGAAACCTCTTAGAGACTTACACTATCCAAGTGCCTACACCCAAACGCTCGAAACGCATTGTACAACGGGCACCCCAGGGTCCGTCGAAGCCTGTTCAGAGTCTGATTCTCCATGCTTCCTCTGCCCCGCCGCTGCTGCCACACGAGCCGAGCAGGCCTACTCCGGCAGTCCCTGAAGCAGTCGACGACCGGAAAACGTTAATAGACCAATCCGAGATGGCGAACGTGATTGACATTCTCCCCTTGCAGTCGAAGATAATCGAGCCCGAGATGATCTCAGAATCCGATCCAACGTCTCCGTTTTGAGACTCCATTTTGTTTTCTCTTTTGGTCTTAACATTGATTGAGTTACCATCCAGACAAATTCAACCAGTTCATACGGTATATTTCGGAAGAAAAAAATTAAATCTGTTACTTTACTTTATTCCAGAGCTTACAGGCCCATAAATCCATTCGCTCTATCTGAAAACCACACCTAACCTACTTAACACCTAATCCGCTAATCCGCACAAACAGCACAACCTGTACCACCTGCTCACCCTATTGAACCTTAACTGGACATACACTCCAAAATGGAACCAAGGGCAGCACGGGGAACGAGGGAAGGGGAATGAGTAAGAAAAGTTACACTAGACTCCAGGTTGCATTACAGAAGCCAATCGTCCTACGCAGAGAACAAACACCAGCTGCAGACAGCGGAGTGACACCAAGGGCCGTGACTAGAGGGTCTTTCCCATCAATATACGCAAACCGGCGCTGCGCCACCCAACAAAGGCACCGTAAGAGGAAGTGAAGCACAGACTCCTCGCCACCACCACATGCACAAACCGGCGACCGCATCCACCCAGGCCAGAACAGGTGAGCTCGAAGCGGAACAAGCCCGGTGCACAACCTGGAAATCACAAGCCTCTTTAGGGGAGAGGCTGTTGAGGGCTCTGGGACAGACAACGGAGGGCTGTAACCCATACAAGCTGCGGCCTACCAACCCTGAAGACCATTCAGCTGCCCACTCTCTCACGAAAATATCCCTGACAACTGGGCGCAGATCTCTTGGGCCCAGAACAAAAGTAACCCCAGTTAGCACCCTCAGTAGAACCCCGTCTGACAAGGCCATCGGCCAGTTCATTCCCAAACCACACAGCGTGGCCCTTGACCCAACTGATCGAAGCCTGCCGACCACACTGGCCGAGAGTGAACAGCTTCCACTCGATTTCGAAAGCTATCGGGTGGCTGGAAACACTGGCGTAGGAACGCCACACCTGCTAGCGAGTCAGACAAAACACAAAACTCAGGCAGGCACAGATTAGACTCTATGTCCAGAGCCACAGACATGGCGACCAGCTCACCAACAAAAGCAGACGGGAGATGGGTGAGTGAGTAGTGGTACTCCGCGCAGGCTAGAAATACACACCCCCACCACTCCCCCACGATCAACTTTGCTGAAAGACACATCACAGTAGATCAGGTGACACACCTGCCCCGGTGCACCTGGTCCCCCTTGTCTGTTAGAGCTGCCGCAGCAGACAGGCACCACAGCCAAGGGGCCGGTGGGCTGACCAACACAGGACTCGATTACCCAACAAGCCCCTCATGTCACAGGAGGGAGGCCCCAACACCTGGAGCCCCAAGCAAGTCACGGCCACCTTGCGACAAAGCCACATAGTCCAAGAGAATACAGGCCAAAGGGTCAGACTGACCCCTGGCTAGTGCTCGTTGGCATATCTTAATCAGAAGCTCCGTTGCACGGAGAAGAACTGGGGATTCCCCTATCTCGATGTGAAACGCGAGAACAGGAGTAGAGGGCAGACACCCCGAACCAACACGACGACCAACATTCAGAGCTACCTGAATGTTCCGAATGGCCTGACTAGAGTTGACCAACACAGGGATATGATAATCAGCACAGGAACACAAATACACCCTATAAAAGGATACCAAAGTACCATGCTTAGCAATGGACCTATTCCCGGCCAGCGACTTCAGGACGTTTGACCTAGCAGTGATTTGTTCCTTAACCGCTGTCACATCATGCGTCCACTGGAGCTGAGGGTCCAGCCAAAAGCTGAGGTAAAGGATCTTAGTCTTTGACTTGACCCGAACACCGTCGACCACAAGTGACCCTTCCCAGGTTTGCCCACGTCTGAATATCATTAGCTTCGTTCTGGCAATTGATAACTGAAGGCACCTCGCAGGCAGAGCCCGAGACCCTCTGCCAAATAGCAAGTTCCAAGGTGGCAAGAACTGCCTCAAGATCAGTCCCAGCCAGCCAGACAGCAACATCATCCACGTAGGCGACCACATTGACCGTTGAGCTCATTTCAGCAAGGATTGCATTAATCGCCACTGCGAATAGAGCCGGGCTCAAACAGCTGCCCTGAGGGAGGCCCGTATCGGTGGACCAGGCACTCCCGACCCTGGTGGCAAAACATCGCTTAACCCAGCAAGGCCTTCAGCTTCCTACTGACACACAGTCCACCAAGGGAATACTCCACCCACGAAATATCAATCATATCATAGGCAGCCTTAATGTCTAAGAAGACGGCAACTACAAAACAACCATTAACCCGTGCCTCCTGGATACCGGACTGAAGATCAGCACAGCATCCTGAGCATCCCGATTCTTCCGGAAGCTGAACTGTGCATTGAACAGCCTACCAGAGCCTTCAGCCTACCAAACCAACCTGTTTAAAAGGATCCTCTCGTGATTACATTAGTAAATCCGTTTACTATTGTAGAAACAATAAGTGAGTGACACTATTGGGTCTCTTTTTGGCAGTAGTGTAGTAATATTACATTGTTTTACAAGAATTATTTTATATTGTTTTACAGGGATTGGTTCAGATTCAGGTTGCTTTTATTTCAGTTCTAAAGGCCCTTGAAGCCATACACTCACCCTATTTCCTTAACCCAACTTACGCTATACATTCCATGACAACACCAAACCCAGCAAACATGGCCTTGATTGGTCTCTCAGGACTATGACAAAGATATTCATTGGAGTATAACAATCATTGGCTGATTATTGGTGTAACATGAGTACTTTGTTGACATCTTTAATTATCACCCCAGCCAAGAATTTTAGTACTCTTATGGTTTACAAAGTAACAAGCAATATAAATTGTACAGGTAACGATTTCTTTAAGAAATATTACTTTAGTAACTTGTTTTATAAATATATGAAGAAATAATGGTCCCCGAGAGGTAGGTTTACGTTTCTAAAAACATTAGGAGAGAGAGTCTTTACAGGGTAATGGGTCGTGTCCATATCGCAATGGTGCAGCATCTTGGCATGGGCACGATCCCTGATAGAACCCCCTCCCCTCCCTCGACAAGTTTGTACGAGGGACACTCTCATACAAGAAAAATGTCAAAATTTGTTAAAGTCAACTTATTCTACTTAAAATCAACAAGTAGTCTAAAAAATGTTATTGAACAGTATTATAGCTAGGTCTTAAAGTGTTAAGTGATTAGATTCAAGTCACCTAAAAAGCGCTGTAGGCGTTCTGTAGTGTCGGCCAAAAGGTCTTGGTCGGGGCTAAAACAGAGGACGATGGTGGCTGATCAATAAGGCTGCAGAGCTACCAGACACGCCGCCATAATGCTTTGAACGTGTGGTGACACTCAGAGAGTTTACTAAATCTATAGCTGAACGGCTATTGGAAAAAGGAGGGGGGGGGGGTATTGTATAACGGAAGGTAGTCCCAGTTCCAGTAACATGCCCCGGACCCATTCCAGGCCCTTACGGCATTTCGTCATTGCCATTAGTTCTGCCTCGGCACTACTAAGCACCACCATTTTTTGTTTGCTGGTGCGTCAATTTATTAGGCAACCAGCAAACTTGATTATGTTACCAATAAAGCCACGGGCATCATTGGTGCTACTCCAGGTGGCATCAGATAGACCAGAAACGGGACCCGTGCTCCCCCCTTACCCAGGGAAGAAAAGTTGGTAGCGGATCGTGTGTTTTAAATAACGCACGATGGGTTTTTCGCAGCCATCCAGTGTAATTGAGTTGGGCGTGTATTATATCAGGAAAGGTTAATAACACAGTGGCTGATATCCGGACGTGTGTTAGAGAGTAGAAAAAGAAGTGATCTGATAAAGGATTGATATTGGTGGGGATCGGGTAAAAGAGGGGAGTCGGAGCAGTCATTAATGGTAGCGTTAATGATAGCTTTGTGCTAGAAAATAGTTTCAACGACTGGAAATGATAACATCAGCTAGCAATGGTAACATTGCAATTAGTACCACAATAATAACGGCGATTTGTTGGACTGTAGCAAAGATGATCTTGAGTGGGGCGCATCAGAGACCAAAAAACTTTAAATGCTAAAAAATGTACTTCAGAGACCAGAAGACAAAAGCCAAATCAGGCAAATCCCGTTTGAATGAGCTATTAAGAACACTCTTAAAGCTTCAACCAAGTTTAAAAAAAAAATATTCTTTACAACATCCTTGACACCACAATAAAGATGGCACAACTCTGGGCACAACAGAACGTCCAACAGAATAGAAATCAGTCAACTCCACCAGTCCCTCAACACTACAAAGGAATACCAATATTAAATGGATTTGACACGTTTAAAGTCTGGAAAACACTTTTCAACTGTTTAGCAAAAGAAAAGCAGTGGACCCCCGATGCACTGATAAATTTACCACCATATCCGGCAACTGCCACTCTGCAAGAAGTTCGCGATTGGCAGCAAAAGAACGCCGAGTGTAAGCTCATGCTGCTGAGAACTATTGCTCTTAATATCGTAATACATTTCCAGGGCTTATAACATGCTAAACAATATGGGATCAACTGGTGCTAGACTATGCACGTGTCGATCCCTTTGAATTCAACAAATGAAAAAACTGGGAGAAATGATGCTAGTAAAAATGAGCCAATCAGAAGATGTTGTAGGCTATATAAGGAGAGCCAGTGCCTTGATGGCAAAAATAACAGCAACAAACTATCCACTCACGCAAAACGAAACATGTATTTGGACCCTACAGCACATACAACAACCGGCGCTGAGTGTAAGCAGGATGCCATTCGTTTTTGAGAATTGAAGAAGAAAAGTCGGATACCAGAAAATAAATGAAATGAAGATTCAGCAGGTCGACGACATGAAGTGTACATTGATGATGCAGGAATTATTCCTACCGGGAATAACTGTAGTCACGGTTTCGGTGCAAACTCCCACCCCTTGTGGGACTACTGAAGCTGCTCTGCGCATCTTATTGGAATGTACCTGAAGTTCTTGTACGATCGATGCCAGGAGAGTAATTACATGCTTATGCAGAACTGAGTGTGAGCCTACAGGAACGACAACCTAGGTTGCAAGCTGATGCTGATTGCCCCCACCTGAAACAGACCATTACAAAAACGGTACAGAGTGCGCTGATAGTACATGCACTCTAAAACGCTGTACTAGAGCAGAGTGTAATTGTGTGGGAGACGATTGCGAGAAGGACCTTGAAGACACGGCGAACTGTCTGAAAAAAAGCATCCAGCAGTACTACTGCAGATGCTGGCCCTGGACTTACTGGACCGAGTAGACCTTCCTCAGAGACGATAAGTGCAGCTGGACGGCTTTCGCCAAATTATTTGCTAGTAGGACTTTGCCTTTTAGCCGTGGCTTGGCAGTTTCTAAATGGTGGCCCAGCTATTACTGTGCGACCGTAAAGACTGGGACTGGCTGATCAGCGCCTATTTTAATATATTTCAGTTAGTTGATGGCACCTGCCTTCAAGTTGTTGCCATTCGGTGATGGCGCCTGCTTTAATTTGTTGGCATTCGATGTGAACACCTGCCTTAATAACTTGTTGGCATTCAATAAAAGAACTTGTTACCATTTGTTGAGGGTGCCTGCCTTAAGAAGTTGATGGCATTCAGTAAAAGAACTTGTTACCATTTGTTGGGGGCGCCTGCCTTAAGAAGTTGTTGCAATTCATTGAGGGTGCCTGCCTTAAGAATTCGCTGCCATTCATTGAGGCCGCCGTGCTTTCTCAGGTAACACACCTAACAAATTTCCCATGAATCTGTTGATTAAAAAACTGTGACCCTTCGTCTTGCCTTGAAAAAGAGAGTTAAAATTCAAATCAATTATCAAAAAAAGCATCAATCCTGAGCTCACACAAAGGATACTACATGATGAGCCATTTTGTCAAGGTGGTCATTCCGTCCGAACAGATTGGTGAGAACGCGGTCATCTTCAGACGTGGATCTGATACTATGAAACTGACTTATAGAGAGCTATAAAATTATCAACAAACGGGTTTTACATCGATAGGTGAGTTTGGTTAATGTAGGGGAGGGTCAGAACGACATTGTGCTTTGAGTAGGAAGATGAAACTTCGTAATTGGTTCAACGTAAGTTATACTCTGGTTCACTTCATCGACAACAACCTCAACACTTTGTTCCAGCTATCGTACTCCAAGTGGTGTTCAATCACATGATGGAAATACATTCCACCGTGTTTCATCGTTGGACCGCATACATAAAGACTTTGGATCAAAAACGTTTCGATGAGTGGGATGTGTTAGAGATGCCAAGGAAAGTTCTATACGCTGTTGAATCTCGGTTTACCAGGAAGCCATCTCCTCGATAGAACCCCCATTTCGACATGTAGAGATATTGATATGATGAACGTACCAAAGACCATTAGATATGATAAAAGATAATTCAAACACCTTCCAGTCTCTTTTGGGGAGTGCATCATCCTAATCAATAAAGAATTTGTAAAAAAAATATTTGTTTTAACTCAAACTATTTCGCCCATTTATATTTCTCGTCCCAGCTTGTTGGACATCAGGACACACGCTAGTGTGTCGCCAGCCAAGATTACCGATAACATCCAGATAAAATATGTATATGAGCATGGCGACCACTAGACACATTGTGTGTTTACAGCTAAGGTTGTTTGCTGCAGTGGGGTATGGATCCTGTGGGAATGGCTACGTGTGGGTGGGCAACATCTGATGGGGGTGACATCTGGGGTGGATTCGGTTTGACCTTTGACCATCGGAGGCAACATCTGGGGGGGGGGGGGACGACATCTGGGGTCAGGTTGTGTGGTCTTTGACTTACGACGTCACATCTGGAGTGGGGTCGGTTTTACCTTTTACCATCTGTGAGATGACTTCTGTGGTGGTGTCGGTTTGACCTATGACGTCACTTCCGGTTTGCATGAGTCCGTGCATGTGATGCTTAATATAGTACTTTCCCTACCTTGTAGCCAGCTGTGAAATCCAGGCACGCAGCATACTGCACTTGTTGCAGTGTCCGGATTCCAAATGGACATTCTTGGGGTTGAAGCCCATTCGGAAAGTTGACTATTCTCTTCTTTCTCAAGTGTATCTTGGTTTCTTGGCAGGCCACATGGGGTAGTCCAAAATGTTAATCTGGTCTTCCATTGGGTGATAGATACAGCACGACCGTGATCAACTTGCAGTGAGAGTTCGTACTTTTTATTGTCGAGTCCAACAGACACCAGCATAGCACCTCAGTGGGAAAGCCGAAGTGAAAAAAACAAATTAATTATTGGAGATACAACTTCCACACTTCATTTTTTCCCCTTGATTCAGAGACCTCAGGAATAATTTCATCCTTAAATTCGTGTTTGTTTGATGATTCGGACGTTCGGGGTACTTTTGCCCCAAATTTGCAGGGAACTCGGAATTCTTATTGGAGAGAGAACACTGCCTACAACGAGGCACGCCTCCTACACAGGGGTTTGTTGTCTGTCGCTCGCGCGCCGCAGGATACAGAGTCTGTACATATACTGAAAAGGGTGAAACCAGCCAGAAGCTTTATCGTAGAACAATTGAGCGTTACTAAATTTTACGCTTACGTGCTACAGATGACTAAGAACATAGACATGTTAACCATAAAGACGTTCAGCGCGATATGATAATAGTAATTATAAAAAAAAAAACCCAGATTGTTCTGCGATATGACTTCTAGCTGGTTTTACCCTTTTCATTATATGTGTAGTACTCTGTATCCATGCGACGCGCGAGCAACAGACGACAAGCCCCTGTGGCCTCCTCCATCCGACGGCTCGAAATTATGTTCTTAGGCCTACTTATCGACACTCTTTTTAGTTCGCTGGATCGATTAAAGGGATATACCTCCCAGCGCCATTTTTCTCGACCCTCCACATCAAGTACGGCCCCAAACGTCTATTTCCTTACCGTCAGTCTTTCCCTTGCTAAAAATCCTTTTTAAAATGTGGCGTCTAGGAGATTTTCTGTTGAATATAATGTAACTTTATTTACTAACGACCCGTCAATAAATCATGCATTGCGCGCGTACAATAATCATGATGTTTCATCTCTGTGTGTACATCTACTAATTTTCTAATAATTACCATGAGATCTAAAATCTAATAGACTAATGCGGTAAAAATTAAAATTAATTATTCCAATAGATCTTCGAAGCAAAATTGTAACACACTAGTCTAGAAAATTACAAATTGTGATTTTAAAATAGGAAAATCATTCCGGTTTTTGACGACACAATCAATGGGTTCACGCTGGCTGGACTATTAAGCGCAATGCCAATTGAGACAGTAGCAATGTTTTTCACTGCGAGGAACGAAGCTACCGTCTCAGTTGACCTTAGCTGTGGTAAATACGCGGATGTGATCGTTGCTTGGGTGTTGTGAGGCAGGCGGAAGGTTATAAGGCAGGCGGTATGTTGCTTTAATCACTTTTGGAAAGTAGACAGGTTCAGAGCGTGCTAACTAGGGAAAACTGACCTCCAATCCCTCCCTCTTCTCTTTCTTCTTCTCCTCCTGTCTCCCACAACTGCCTGTGGTCCCCCTGAAAGCCACCCAGATTCAAAATGAAAGGAAAAAGACCGCCTACCTCGATATAAGTTCTAATGCCCCCAAGGGATGCGAGTAAGATGGCAGATTTAACTGTATTGGTGCATGGATCGTTTGGGATCAACTTTTGTCCCAGAACGATACGATTGTGGGTTGTAATTGGGATAATTAAAGAATTAAGTTGTTTTTTTTTTTTATTATTTTATTTTAACTTTAGAGCCACTGTCGACTGTAAAACTGTTTGATGTCTATCCGACTGGCTGCATGTCAATTTATCACCTCCTAAGCCAATCTGTTCGAACGTTCGATGGTGTGGTTTAACTTATTAAAGGTACACTGTCATGGCTAATAAATTGACCACTGTGATAAATTGATAATGGTCGTCCTTATGTCTTCAGGTAAAAAATGTTAAGTCGTGTAATAGGCTAAAACCACGAGTATCAAAAGAATAACTTGTACGTAAGTCATCAGCGAAAATCATGCAGTAGAAGTAACGTAGTTCAGCAAGCCACTTACGTTTCATTAGATATCGGTATAGTGGGTATGCCAGTGATCTGCTGATGGATTGGTTCGCCAGTTAGAATTCAGGTTACGTCATCGGCGATCCGATCCCTTGAGTTCCACCGAATAGAAGGCTACTTATGTGACCTTTAGTCCAGCATGACCCAAACACCAACTAATTCCACAGTGCCTAGACTGATGGTATTCATACCCGTCTCCGCATATAAGTCGCAGCTCTCCCGTGAGTTCGCGGTTGTGTTAGGTCACGAAGGAGACTCAGGGTATAACACTACCACGTGACTTCCTGTTTCCCCTAGCAGGGTGTGGAGACCATGCTAACCTCTCAGAGGATTACGTAGTACTGGGTTCATACCGACCTCGAAAATCGTGGATAGTCAGGGATATGAAATACGGTCAGGAAAAGTCAGGAAAAAAGTGGAAAATTAATGAAAAGTCAGTGATAGTCAGGGATATTCGTTTTTTAGAACGAACTGGTTTTTTTTTTTTAGAACCGTCTCTCATTTTTAGAAATTCGTTCTTAGAATGAACCGTGTGGTATCGGTAAGTTTCACTCGCGATGCTACTACCTTCTTGTCCCGCTTTTTTTTTTTTAATAAAAAATTTGCAGCCGCCATCCAGATGTAGTTATGATGCCAGGCCTGCAGAATGAACAGTTGACTCTGTATAATTGAAAAATAAAAAATAAAAAGTGCAAGTGTTTTAGTCAGGGATATTTAAAGAAATAGGTCAGAGAAATTTAGAAATAGTCGGGGATATTCATTTTCAGAAATGAGTATGAACCTTGTAATAGTTTCAGGCATTTGCAGGAAGTCTTGACTCAATGTTGTTGGACGGATCCAGACTTGCGCATTCTCCCATTATCATCCAAGGGTGGGGTTCTTCCCTACCCAAGTCAAATACCCGTGTTACGTTTAGCAGTACTGAGGGAACAATGTGTGCTTCACCATTCCCCAACCTTTGCCATATGTAACTGAGTGTAACCTGTTCCTCATTTCACCCAGAACCAGTGAGGAAAACCTAGTAATGAGTTAGTAAAAAACTTGCGCACGCGTTTCTCATTCAACACGAATTGCCAAGCAGATCGCAGGGAACATTGAAGAATGTTCCATGGCAAAAGTGATCACTAAACGACGTGAGACCATACTGCACAACAGCATTAAAAATCATTCTTTCTTTGCTCCTACAGATTCGTAACATTAATGGGCAAGCAACGCCACTTCCAAAAGTTAAGAGGGGTCTGTTCTATGCGAAGACTTGTAGTTCCGAGCACTTAACACTGAAACGTGTGCGAAAATCTGAATTTTCCGCTTCACACTCCGGGCATGTGAAGTGACCTTTACATGTGTATAGTAGGCAACGTGTCCAAACTAGTTAACACTGAAAACAGTGTGAGGTTGTAAAAGGAAGACTAGCCACACCATTCTCTTGGACGATCCATGCATCCTGTCTATCCCCAGAGCATCACAGAATTGATGATTACAATTCGTTCATCACATTCCTTAGGATGGATTTGTTCTACATTGAAAAGGTTTATTATATGCTTAGATGGCTCCCTTCTACATTCAATCCACAGACCCTTGTCTACTACCGTAGTTTATGGTGACCCTTTAACGTGAAGAACTGCGGTCGTAATTCTTCGAAAAATGAAGCCCACTCTGGCCAGCTTCAACAGTTTAGTTTAGTGTTTAGAATAGTCAATTCCGTTCCATTCTATTCTATTATATTTACAAATAAGAAACACATATAAATAAAAATTAAATAAGTTTTCTTTTACGTTACCTCTGTTTCCCCTTCGTATGATGATTTATCGTAATTTAATTTCATTCTGAATGAAACTGGAATGCAGTACTTGTGGGAGAAAAGGAAAGAAAATAGCCCAACAGCAAAAATAACAGCCTACACTAAACATAGCTAAGATTCGGTCAGCCTATATTACGGATTCATATTTCATTGAAATGATGTCACTGTGATTCGAACCAACGCACTCTGAATCACTGCCCAGAAGCCTCTGTCATCTGAGCCTGCCGTTTCCCCTTGGAGAGATCGCTCAGACCACATTGGGTGGGGGGGGAGGGGAAGGGGACGAGGAGCAATCGTCTAACTGGAAAATCGTGTAATTATAAGAACGTATACAGTATAACGGAAAATACTTTAACACGAAATTTGTACAATGGAAAATAGTCTAACAGGAAATTCGTATCATGGAAAATCGTTTAATGTCCCTGGCTCACTTGCGCTACCGCGCCCGCTGCAGCTATACATAGAACATCAGAAACCGCAGGTTATTCCGTTTAGATGATTTTCCAATATACGATATTCCGTTTAGATGATTTTCCATTATACGATATTTCATTTAGATGATTCATTACTTTTATGAATATTTTTATTTATGCAGATATTAGACAATTATTCTATCAGACGATTTTCCGGTTAGACTCCCCTCCCCACATTGAACCAGTCCATTGGTCTAGATCCCAAGAACGTCATGTCAATGAAATATTAACTCCATCTGGACTCCGAACACCGTGTTTGACGTTTGGGCCCCGACTCACGCCCACAGAGAACCCTACGGTTTCTCAACGGGGGAAATCCGTCATCAACCTTCCCTGCTGTCGTGACTCCTCCCTGTCCTGTTCTTTCCCTCTATATCGTTACTACTGTCTGCCAGTGCTGAGACTGTCGAAATGGTTGTATTTAAGCCCGGGCTTGAGCCCCGTTTCATTCCGCACAAGAAGGCGGAGGCGAGGCTCAAGACCCGGATTCAGTGTGTATCAAGAGAAAATACTAATTTCCGACCAGGGGCGGCGCTAGGTCCGAATTTCCACTCAGGCACTGGCTGGGTACGCCTGTAATATCCCGGGCACGGATCTAAAATATAGGAATTTTAGGAATATATAGTGGGGGCGGGGGGAAAAGAGGACCTTCCAGTACCTTTTTTTGGTGGGGGTATTTGTAGTTCGTCCGACCGATAGAGGTTCATTTTCACGACTTTGACTTACGGTTGGGAAGGTACTCCCTTATTCTCGATCCTGCTCTTAGTGCTACTAAGTATAATATTTTTTTGTTGGGGAGGGAGAAAATTATTGTTGTACTCATATAAGCTTTCCGTGTCTCTAAATTATATGAGGTAATTTTAAGACCTTCCCCTTATGTATGAAGAAAGTTCATGAAACATTAGACACCTCTGAAGGGGGGTAAGGGCGGTTTCCACCATTAGGGGTAGATTCGCCGCTGATCCCGGGGCACTAAGAATACAGTCATAAGACCCGGTGCATAGTTTAAATTAGCAGTTTTATCGTCTGCCATACCGTTACTACAGTATACTGCTAGACTTACTCCTGTGTTCTACCAAATTAACAGTTGTAACATCCAAGCCAACAGAAAACACCGGACAACAGGAAAAAATTCCCCAAAACAGCCCGTATAACAATTTTCATAAGCATGCTAAAATGCTCTTGATTAACTATTTATAAGTTTACGCTGTTACTATTGAAATGGTGTGTTTGTAAATGTGATTGAATTTTTAAAGGAAGCACTTTCCAGCTACAACAATGCTGTGCGGGCGGTGGACGGCTCAAGAGTTGAACACCTTTTTATCAAACAACTTGATAACTGATATTTTTTTTTTTTACCAGGGCACGGACCCGGGCACTGTTATTTTTACCCGGGCTCGTGCCCGGATAGGCCCGGGTCTAGCGCCACCCCTGTTTCCGACTGGAATCCCCGATTTTTTTACGAAAACTTGAAGGCCTTCCTTTGCTGGTTCTCTATTTGTACCCTCATTTTTGGTAGTTTCGTTCCGCCTTCCATAAATTCCGACTGAGAATTTTGGTTGGAACCCCCACCACCTTAACATTTTCGGCCCCAACCAGGACGTGAAAATACGGCTTCCAGTAGGGATCTCGTAGGGAAGTGTCAGGGAGAACAGGGGCGTCGTGCACCCACAAAATGTGGGAGGGGGAGGGGGGGGCGCGCTGCACAACCTTTTCCAGCTAGGAGGTCTGGGGTTGCGTTCTAAAATCCCCAGTGGAGTCCACAGGAAGCTCACGCATTTTCAGCTATTTTAATGAGTTTGAGACAGCTGGAAGACCCGCACTTTTTTTTTAAAGGGATGGCTAGTGCCAGGCAGCCGGCCGGCCGGTCGACACACGCCAAAATCGTTTTAATTATTAAGAAATTGGGCTGAAGCTGGGGTGGGGGGGGGGGG
>JAHWFP010201755.1:182-26830 GCA_023313725.1 Lithobius niger | reverse complement strand
TAGGTAAATCAGTACCAAACACTTTTCGAAACGCAATATAAAATTCTAATGAAATTGTATTACATTATCAGAACAAACAAGAGCCCAATATAAAAAAAAAACACAACCAACTACATGAAATCACAACTTTAAAATGGAAATTGTATGCAAGGCAAGAATTCATCAAAACAAAGAAGTAACCAATAATGGATTTAAACCGAAGAATTATAAAAAGAAAACTGAACTGAAACCCACACCACGAGAGCCATCAACACAAAACCAATACAAATACAAAAATAAAACAAGTGCAAAAATCAATACAAAAACAAAATCAATACAAATACAAAACCAATACAAATATAAAACCAATACAAATACAAAATTAATACAAATTCAAAACCAATGTAAATGCAAAACCAATGTAAATACGATACCAACACAAATACAAAAACTAACATAAATACAAAACCAATATAAAGAGAAAACCAATACAACTACAAAAGCAATATAAATACAAAATCAAAATAAATGCAAAATCAATACAAATACAAAACCGATATGAATACAAAACAAATATAAATACAAATACCAAAATAAACACAAAACCAATGGAAATACAAAACACGATTTACCAGATGGTACCGATGTTGCCAATGGTGCATCCAACACCACCCGTGTACAGCATATGCCGCAGTTAGTTCTTCTTTATCGCTAAAACAGGACTATAAAATAACAGCTAAAAAAAGCCAACAAAAAACTAAACAAAAAACAGCTTTGCCATTCAGAAAGAAAAAAAAGCATTACAGCTCGCGTCCTCGTTCAATTCACAACTATGATGGCATAAAAAAATCAAGTTACAGTTCTCCCGAACGAAACGAAATATAATTTGAACTATAATGCCGGGGAAACTGGAGTGGGACATGCCAACCTCGACGAACGATGCACGTCACTAAACATATAAGAAAAACGGCTGAATATTTCACAAATTAAAAACGCACACACAAAATACGCAAGACACTCACTTAAAACTGAACTGCAACAAAATAACTACAAACACATACAAAGCAAACGCCATAAAGAGCAAAACACTCATAAATTTGACAAACTAGATATACGTAATGCACAAGCGAAATAGGACGAGGAATAGAATGCAATATAGATATAGAACACAGTATGAGATATCCGCTTTTCGAGAGCCGTGATCAACAATGTCGAGGCCCTCATGACCGACCATTGTTGAGCTTATTACGAGGAAAGCGAGTAATATCCTACTTACTGCCCGATTTCTGGTTGCGTTATACCACGTGATTGCATGAACAAGCATTGTTGTTCATTTTTAATTTTAATTGCTGCCCGATTTCGAACTTGTTCTTTCGGCAAACTGGGGATATGAAACATTGCATTGGTCTTCCAGCATGACGGGTTGGAAGAACAGGGGTCTGGCGCTGCGTACTGTTTTTTTCGGGAAGTTTGGTGTTGAGCCATTCTCTGACAGTCTTCTATCACAGCAGTAATCCGTTTCTGCAAGTCTAATGGCCGGTTTAGTTCAGCGGCTTGAGTTGCGATGCATACAGAGGACTTGTGTACGTTGTTACTTTATGTAGTTGGTTTCTGTGTTATTTGTTTTCACCCAAATGTACGCTATGTGCACCTTGAGTATATGTAAATTAGGTTAAGTATACGATAGGTACGATTGTTACTTGTACACCCGGGTAGAAATAAATAAAAAAAACTGCATGCTGGGAAAGTTGCGAGCAGTTTGCAATCGTATCGGCATGCATTGCTCCCAGCCGCATCCAACCCGTCGTGTATCTGCTCAACAATGCAACGTCTCATTTCCCTTGTTTGCCGAGAACAAGTTCGAAATCGCGCAACAATTAAATGAAAAAGGACCACAATGCTTGTTCATGCTATTACTTGGTAACGCCTTGTAATATTCTTGAAATCGGGTAATAAGTAGGATATTACCCGCTTTTCTAATACTGAGAACAACAATGGCTCGGCGCTGCAGGGCCTCGCGAATATTAGCCTTCGGAAAGAGGATATTTTCAGGCACTGTTAAAGAGTTTTCTAGCTGCGTCGTCACGCAGGCATGCGTTCATCTGTTTTTTTTCCTTCTATTTTTTGCCCCCTGATTTTGTTTCGCGGTGTTTGTCCAGTGCTTGGTTTGACGGGTAATTTATTTCTTTACGATTTGTGGTTTTGTACAGCATATGTCCTAATTGAACAGTTTTTCACCCCTGTGTGTATATTTGTGCGTTTTTAAATCACAATTCGTTGCAAATTCTTTACCACATATTTCATTCTGCTTTACCGCAGAAAATATCGAGAAACGTAAGCTTGGCTAATTTTCCTCTTGTTGGTTGCTTTCTTCCGTCTACGATGTATTTAAAGGCGCTGCTTCACGATTTCGATAGCGTTGCCCATATTCTAAACACAGCATCCACGTTTCAGATTCTCCGTCATCCAATAGGCTGTTATGGGTCACGTGATTTCGTTGTAGTTATGAAAATTCGCAGCGCTGCAGCGAAGTGTTGTTTCTTTTTTTAATTTACCGCTATTTTCTTTGTATTGAATGAAGATTCTACGATGCTGCGGTAGGAGTTAAAAACGTGAAAAGGCGCCTTTAAGAAGGTGTTTTCAATTCTTCTAAATCAGGGTTATCTCAGTGATGCTACCGTGATTTGCGTCGCAATTATTTTACATTACCTGTAAATAATCCGTACAGCGCACAGCACAGTCGAGGCAATAATGGGCCAATTTCAACTTTTCGCTGACAAAAGAATTGAAACACTCGCCCGCTTTCATTGTTTCCTTCCTTACTTGTTGCGGTATATTTGTCCTTGTCTTGCTGTGAATGTTTGCTTTATAATGTAAGATGAAAAAAAAAATAGCAGTTCTTCGTTTCGTGTTGTTATTGTCGTGCTGCCGTAATCGCGAAGGCCTAATTCATGTTCAGTGCTGTGTAGATGTTGTTCTTGATTTTTAGTCTGTATTGCAGAAAAGTGCCCTTAAAAGTGTATTGAGACTGAGTGACAATGCTGAATTTACACTCTACCTAACCACCAAACTATCAAAAGGAACGTAACACGGTTAATTGCAAAATTGCAACATTCTTCACACCATGGAAGATTTTAGTTTTGTCAAATTAGCCCTTAGCCCGTGTTCCCCCGTATTAAATAGCCCCTTAGTTACAAAAACATCAACATTATTGTTGACACCTTTATTTCAACAAGAAAACGTTGCACTTTGACAGTCATGTTGTCAGGGGCCAAAACATTTCCCAGCCAAACGAAGTTTTTGCATTTCGCAGTTTTATTTCTCCTCAGATATCTGAAAACAGCCAATCTGCTTAGCTGTATAAAAAAAAAAAACACAACCAAACAAAAAACAAGTGTGGCCGCCTCGCTCCTATAAGCCATATGCTACGTATATATGGATAGGACATACGTTGAAGTTGTCCTTAAATCTTGGCGGGTGACAGAAAACGTGTGTCTTAAAGTACCGGTTGAAGTGTAAATCTATTCGTTCCTCAATGTGATTCAACTGTGAACAGAACCAATAATTAACACTCTCGCGCGACCGAGACTACCAATTTAAATATCTACTTAGTCCATCATAAGTCTGCCTGGCAACAAGATTTTTTTTTTATTTCCATTTACTTAATCCTGTATTTACGTTTTGTCGCAGCCAATGTGTTTTCTTTTCTATTGGATAGCCTTAAAACATGTTTTCCCTCATGATTTAGCTCGGAGCCATTCACTTTATGTCTGTCCATGCTAACATCTGCTGTCACGTCAAGTGAAGCCACCTCTAATGATATCGATTGCAAGCGTCTAATATATCAATCATGAATAGCGACGTGTTAACGTAATCAAAATAATTATTTTTTCGCACGCTTGTGGGCTTGAGGATAACCGACGCAGGAAAAAAGGCAAAGTTGCTGGGCTTGTAATAAGATGGCCGACAGCAGCAGTGTGAAAAGTTCCTTCTCCACGAAGTGGCTGAAAAATGGCGGCATTTGGAAGGCAGGGTGCTGCCTAATAACAGGGTACGCGTCTCGCCTTGGCTTGACATGATGGCTCGCTTATTTACTTTTTCACCTGCCTCATACCACTCCCCCGGTTCAAGAAAGGAGGGAAATTTTCGCGGAGACGGGAATTCGACGGAAAAAAGGAATACCGACACCTGAGGCATTCACCGCGTTTTAGAAAGAGGAGAAAATAATACCCGTAGTTTGTTAATCATTTAAGCAACTAGCTGTTTATCCGTCAGAAATGATTAGCTCTTAGCCCGTAGTAGGTAGCTCCTTAGCTACAAAAATGTTCTGTAATGTAAACAATATTTTTTAGCGTATGGCCGTCCACGAGTACTGTATATGCAAAAATTGATCTGCGATAAAAAAAAAAGCCATAGTAGGACAAACTTGTAATTCGGTTAAATTTCGCTGTTGCATGCTGCACTTTCCTCGCACCTATAGTGTTTCAAACATGTAGCCTACAGCAGTGCATGCCCTGTTAAGGGTGATAAACTACACACGACATTGGTGTAATGCGAATGGCTTGTTGGTCACATTTACAGTTCTTAATGTGTTTCAGTGTCTTACATTCACTAATGGAAAAGCACAAAAATTGTCGAATTAATTGCCTTTGCAACTGGTAACGTTATCTCGGGACAGAGAGGGACAATTTTGCTAGGAATCCTATCATCTTTTACATGCCACAATTGAATGAGTATATACGAGTGCATTCAGGAGAATATTGATGATGTGGTCTGAAAAATTAAATTCGTGTAAAACAACTATAATGTTATTATCGGTGTTTAAAATTGCCGAACGCCACCTTAGTCCTTGAAATAGCGTTGTGCGTATTTTCGCAGCCCCGAAAACATGTGACTTATTTATGTAGGTATTGTTTATACGGCCGACAGTTTTTACGTCGCACATCACTTTTTTACGGCACATACCTCTTTTTATAGAGTATACATCTCTTTTTACGGTAGGCCTACACCTGTTTTACCGGCGATTCCTCTATTTCCGACACAAAACTCTTTTTCAGGTGCATACCTCTTTTTATTTTTTCTGCCGAATAAATTTTTAAAACTCACAGCTCTGAGTAAAGTATTACCACGAAACTTCAATTTGGAAGCCTTATGTCTTAGCGCTGTTGTGGCGCCATACACCTTCGCGATGCCCAGAATGTTTTTTCCCCTCGAAGTGGCAAATTTAATTTCCAGCGTAATTCTGGCGTAATTGATAAGTGCTCATGAAGAATGGAGATCGTTGTAATACATCAAATTTTAAAACAGAATTGGTGTAGGAAAATTTGTTTTAGTTTTTACGTGTACCTGTTTACAGTTTAATTGAAATCCTTCGTGTTCGTTACTGGCACAATGCAGACAACGTCTCTTATATTGTTAGATAATACATTTGCGAAAAATTCGAAATGTGTTCAGCAGACATGCGAATGAAACCCACGGTCGATACTGTATACGCTGCGAATACAATTTAGTTCGTTTCAGATACATAGCCAATTTTCCTAAATCCGTTGTGTTTTAAGTAGTTCCGATGCAACAAGCCCACGTGGCATAAAGAATATTTTAGTTGAACCTAAATACGCCATAAAATATCGTGCACATAGTAACATAGTAACATACAAGCTGCATCGTTGCCACGTAATTACAAAGAAACTACGAAAGGATTTCTAGTTGTCTACGAATGGGCAGCTTCGCTTTGCTGTTTCGGCATTATTATTTTGCAAAGTGGCAACATGTTCGAAAAATCAGCGTCCGCCAGCCCAAATGCCACAACCACAAAATCAACTAGCGATTTCGCGATTAAAAGTCGTTTTAAGAAAATTTATTTTCTATAAGGGCGGGTTTATGCAACGACATTTAAAATTTTAAACATTGCTACGAAATTGTTGTCATTTCACGCTACTTCCAAAATGTGCTATGCTCGCTCAAAGAACAGCTGCTACGGTGATCAGAAGACGGTAGAATAAATAGCTACTCGCAACGAGAATTCGAAATCCAATATGGCGTCTATTTCGCGGCTATCGAATCGCAGACAAAAAATTGATGCCGGCAATCAGAAACCAGTCCGTCGTCTCGTACTGCAGTAGAAATTGTTTTCTTGTCATAAATCGACGCTGTCATTTTGCACGCATCATACGTCGTGTCGCGAGGCACGAGGATAAGATTATAGTTACTACGTATAGTCAACTCGAGAGCCGCATTATCCGGTAATGGTGAGAAGCAGCCAGCAGATTTAATGTTAACCAAGTAAAAGCTAGTGAGCGAGAAAATTATCCGTGCGTAAACCCGCCCTTAGTCAGGTTTTTTCCCAGTGAGTAATGGTCTTTTCTTTTAGTACCATATTGGTTTTAAACATTTAATACATCATAGGTGGTTTATTTAAGTGGATAAGTTCTGTCACGAATTTTATCATTTCTTGTTGCTTTCATCTTTGAAAAAAGTTCTTTATGACAATCGAATAAATTTTTAGTTACCAAATGTGACGACTTCTCCAACACTTCCAGAGAAGAAAAGTTTCCACTTTACCGACTTTCAATCACTGACAGTAGAATGATGAAGACGACTTCTGTACCTTTAAGTAAGCTGCAATAACAAAATATTTTGCAATTGGACGAGATTGGGGATGGGGGGGGGGGGGGGCGGTCTGAATTCAATCAGCACTGACATTGTTACTGATAGCCACAATAACGTGTAAAATAGTAGTTGATACTTCAGTGTAGCAAACTAATTAGGGATAATGAACGTTGGCACCACTACTACTGAAAGTTGTAATTTCCTTTGAAGTTAATTTATAGATTAGTTTCAGATATTAAGTTGAGGGCAAATTCTCGAATTTTATTACCTATTTTTTTTCGCTTCACTACAGAAAGTTAAAGTCCAAAACTTCCTTTTCCTCCATCTGCTAAGTTAGTCAACGTCTAAGTAAATGGGCTGTTAGTCCCGGAAAAATAATAATTGAAAAATTATGTGAATTTAGGAAGACAGTTATTGGCAAGTGTGAGGGGGATAATACTAATTTGTAAAATATTTTTCTTTACTGTTTGTAAAGCATTTGCGTAAGAGATGAGGTGATGTGGGGAACTTACATGCCAAATAAGGCCTAATACTAGCCTACTTTGGAAAACATTTTTAACACTTAATTTTAAAAATTTTTCTTGCACAAAAATTTAAGGACAAGGGAAGGTGGGGCAACTTACACCACAAATAACCCCTAAGAGTCTTGCGTAGTCCATATCATCAGTTTGAGCTCCTTGTCTCTGTCACTCCCCCCCCCCCCCCCGCCTGACATTCTTTAATGTTGTGCAATGAGTTAGATTATCAATCCATCCAAACTGCACGTTTGTGTGTTGGGGTGGGGGTAGGGGTAGGGGAGAAAATTATAAATTTTCGGCGGCATAAAAAGTTTTAACCCTTTGACTTGCAGCATTATTTCGCTAGTGGTAGTCATGCAGCATAGTGATGAATTTAGTGCAGCAACAGAATTCAAACTTGAAATCAGTTGGAATGCTTGAGTGAAGTTGATACTTGATGTTTGTAGATAATGGCTTGCATTGGTACATAATTATGGGATGGTAAGGAGGCTTGAATATAAGGCGAATTATGGTTATGGGCTCGACAGTTCAATAAAAATGGACACGACTGTAAGGCAGATGAATTTCACCCAAGATTCTGACAATGCCCCTGTTACCAATATAGTTGGTACCATTGCACACCAAATACTGATTCATAATTATTTTTTTTTATATATAGGTGTTATTTTTTCCAACTGTGGATTCCATAACAAATTTTTAAGCTCTTTTTTGGTTATATTTTAGTTTTTGCTAAATAATTCAAAAACTATTTGAACTACCGACTTTTTAGTAGCACCATTGGATAGCTCTCGAAAAAACGGTTCGAATGGTGTATTTAAACTTCAAAATCGGTCGAAATTTGACTGAGTTATGGATTTGGACGCACATGTAAGATAAAAATAAGACGATTATAAGATAAAATAAGCGCGCTTTAAAGCGCGCTTGCAAGTCAAGTTTTAAATAAACGTTTGTCTGCCCGACAAAAAGTTTATTTGTATAATTTTGCTGAGCGGGAAATAATTGAGTATTACTGCGGATTAACTTTCTAGCAGAGGAGCGACCAAATCATGCCATAATTTTTCGTACGATCCTCCTCTCTTTCATACAACTTACAAACTTTTAAAAACGTGGCGTGCCTTACCAAGACACAATAAATCATACTGACGACACGGCTACACAAAACCTTAAAGAAAATATGAAAACTGTTCAAACATTTTAAAAATTATTACTACGAGCCTTTTTTTGTGGTGTAAATTGTCCTCCCGCCTTCCTCTCGTCTTAAATTTACAAAGTATATTTATTGATGCTCTCCCGGTACCAAATTGTCGCGTATCTTGAGTAGAGGAGTAGCCTACAGGTGTGCAGAATATGTCAGAACGCTAGAAAGAGGTTCGCGGGAAATTTCGGACAACTGTGGAAATTCACTAAAAAATGGCTTTCCCACATGGTGAAAGGCTGTGGAAATTTTCAAAATTCTGTAGGAAAAATTTTGTGGGAAATTTTGTCCAGCGAGAATTTTATGCACCCCTGAAGGAGTAGAGTCAAACTGCTTAGGGAGTTGTGAAGTGAAATGGCTTGCAGTAACAATCGGATAACCCAGCTTGAAAATTTATCACAACTTTGTTATGTTCCTTTCATAATATGCTGGATTCTCTGCTGGATTGATATGCTTGACTAAGGTGCCAGCGCTATAGCTGAAGAGTAGAGTCCAGCTGCTTGTAGCAACGCTATCAGATAACCATCGCTTCAAAATTGGCAACTTCGGAACATCAGGCGTATCCCTGTTGCCATGCAAAGCATGAATGACTGCGTGGAATGTGCCATTGTAGGCTGATGAAAGGTTCCATCATTTTAAGTTAGCAAAATTGAAAGATTCCTTTTTCAGGTAAACGTTTTAAACCAAACAACGTTAAGAAAATGTTCCAGAGTAGTTGAACTGGCTGACATTGCTTTTACCTTGTGAGCCAAAGTTTTTCAGACCCATCATCCAGAAACTCGGTGGCCCAGTTGGCCTGACGACCTGACATGACCCATTGATCCGACATGACCTGGCCATCCGACATGGCCCAGTAACCCAGTATACTTTTGGTAATCCGACCTGACCCAATGATCCGACATGGCCTGGCAATCCGATATGACACGGTGGCCCTACATGACCCAATGACCCAGCATAATTCTGGTAATCCAACATGATCCAGTGATCCGATGTGACCCAGTAATCCAAAGTCACCCAGTTGATCCAAGTGACCCAACTTAACAGAAAATACATTGATGGTTAAAAAATTTGTTATTAAGGGAACATGATTAAAAGACAATACACGAAGATTCAAGAAATCGGCAACCGAGAATATCGCTTCAACTTGCGAGGTAAATAAATAAACTTAATTTCTGTGGAAAAAAGTTACGCAACAGACACCACTGGTTGTTTACAAATCCGTTGTACTGAACAAGAAATCATCGTGCTTTGAAATAAAAGAAAACAATAGACATACAAGTTTATAACCTAGTCAATAACAACAATTTGGGCACGGGTCACTTGAGACAGTGGGTCACCATAGATCATCGGGTTAGTGGGTCATGCTGAGTCACCAGATCACCTCCAGGTCTGAGTGGCTAACCCAGTGATCCACCCAAAAGCCAAAATAGTGCCCCAAGTTGCCATGGACCCACTCCAATTCTGGTTCCGAACTTAATCCTAAAATGAACCAAAGATATGAAGATAAGAGTTCTGGTTTTAACCCACAATGCAGCATGAACGGGCCCATCTGGATTTGTTTCGTATTTTTAGAATTTCGACAGTTAAACTGAATAGTTTGTAAGTTGCTTGCAACAACTGCTGCTGCATGGGTACGACCGTTTTTGCATACTTGAGTACCTGGTAAACGAATAGTGAACAAAATTACTTTAACCACTTTATACGTACCTTTTAATCTTCAGCTTTTAATGTCGAATAGTTAGAAATAAACAATCAAAGTAAGATGGCTGCCAGCATTCAGCACCTCCTGTTGCCTGACGGGAAAAAATGTAGCACGCGAACTAATTGCGTCGAAGCAATGGTACGTCACCAGGGCTGTTGGGGTCTACTCACGACTTGTAAAGAAAAACCTAAAGAGGGGAAAAAAGCTCGAGAGTTTGACACTGGCAAGTGAAGAAGCAGTGGACCTAATTATGTTGCCGCATTGTAATATAGGTTTCAAAAGAAATAAAGTTGTCTTCCAATATATGGATATATTTGAAAAATAGCTTTTCCTCCCAACATTGCTTCTATTCTTGGCCTCCACACTAGAAATAATGCAAGTAATAAAGAAGAAATCAGGGGACCATCGCCCCGGTAGCGCAGTGGTTAGAGCACCCGGCTACTATACGGGATGTCTTGGGCTCGAGTCCCAGTCGGAGTAGGTGTCTTTTTTTTCATTCTCAGACTACTGTATTGTGTATCCACATCTTAATACAGACTGCTATCTTGGTTTACCCTTTACCTTGTGATTTCTTTCTTTATTTACTACTTACATTATTTCTAGTGTGGAGGCCAAGAAGCAATGTTGCTTTCCATCCTTGTGTGTATGTTTGTGACCACTGAGAAAGATTGAACAGCTACTTAGCTCAGCTGGAACCTGTAGCCGGAACCTGCCCCGGTAGCACAGTGGTTAGAGCTTGCTTCATTTGCCCTTTACCTTGTTGATTTCTTTTTTATTTACAGTAACCTTGCTCCACTGAAGAAGGAAGAAAACTTAAAACAGCTAATAATGAAAAGTCGTTGGCTATGCGTGATTCCAAGCAAAATGTCCTTGATGATGTGAAAAATTTTTCAGATACCCAGAACTTCATCATAAGTCACAAGACCCGTAAATTGCGGACCAGTGGCATGGACGACCAAAATGGACGAGGACGTGGACGACAAAACTGCCATTGTAACAAAAGTAACTTCTACCAAAATATTGTGGAAAATAAGGAAAATAAGAAATGTTTTATATAGGCAAAATATGTTGACCCATCTGACAGTCAATGGAAGCTAAATGATGCCCTAATAGCAGCTCAGGTTCCAGGCGCCATTGTATAAATAACAAGTCTTGTTTTACAATACCTTAAGCGATGTGTGCTACTAGGCGTAATCCCATATTGAGTAAGACGACAGGAGAAGCAAAAATTCCAAATCATTGATGCAAGTATAACCTCGTTTAAAGCTTTATATTTTCCATTGGTCAAGCTGTGCTGGCAAGTTTCGAAATAGTTTTTGAGGGCGACTGTTATAGAATATCTAGACACACGCTAGTGTGTCGCGCCAAGTTAGGCAACAATCATCACAACAAACATCGCATCAATTCAATTGTCGAGGTTGTAAACCATTGTAACACGGCGCCATAGCGCCAGTGTCTTATATCTTGAAGCATAGTTGGGCACATTTCAGGTACTTAGGGAAAAATAGTAATGCGGTATAAAAGCTTAAATTGTGTTGAAATCAAGAGCAACGACCCACCTGACAAAAATTAACTCGTGTAGGAATGCCAGCTAAGTTGCTTTCAATGCAAAATCTGACCCTCAATAACGTTGAAAAGCTAGCTAGCTACTAACTAGCTACTAGCTAGCTAGCTAATTCTAGTCCACTCATCCTCATGTTAATTTCCATAGGGTGATTATTCATCGATACCGAGATAATGGGAAGGCTTCCAGCTATGAAATTGGACGAATGGCTGCAGTACGATACGAACTGCGTACCTTTTATGGTTTGGAGCCTAGGGGTGTAACGAGGATGGCGTGGGATGGCGCGTAAGTACGAAAATATTGTTTTAACCATTGTTACGATTGTCGGCATCGTCTCTCATTGGACAGCCAAAGTTCGGACAATGACAACGTGTATACTGACGTGCGTACCTAGCCACACACTAGTGTAGCACGATAAATCTAAACAACGTTGCCAAAGAAATTGTATTCACGTCCAATTCACGAAAAATAAACCAACTTTAAAACAAAGCAAAATAAACAAAGTCAAAAACTGGTGAAGAGGCCACCAAGTTGAGAGTGGTTCGGTCCTTCAAAGGAGTGATATCAACACACCAAAACTAACGAAATAAAAGAAATTACAACAAAATTAAAACCAAACCAAAAACCTATGAAGAGGTGACCAAGTTCTGAATGGTTCGGCCTATAGGCAGAAGGTAGGCTAGTATCAAATTGTGAAACCCAATTTCTTGTTGACGTGCCACTTTATTACACATCTGCACGGTAGTGGAGTTGAGTCTAATACACAATTAAAAAAAAAAGGGCTGATATCATATCAAAAACCAAAACTGGTAAAAGAGGCCGCCAAGTTCCGAATGGTTCGTCCCTTCAAAGGAGTGATATCAACATACCGAAACATTCGCCAACTTAATCGCACCGAATAATACTTTGGACGTTAAATGAAAACTTGAACATTGCTACCGAAAGTAGCAATGCTCTAGTTTTCATTTAACCTTCGAACTATTAAGCGGTGCTATTAACTTGGCGAATGTTTTGGTGTGTTGATATTACTCCTTTGAAGGGCCGAACCATTCGGAACTTGGCGGCCCCTTTTACCAGTTTTGGTTTTTGATATGATTTCATTAACCATCAAGAAAAAGGTGGCATCAGCATAATACGTTTGTGGCCTATTTATTATTTTCAACTTGAACATTCCTCAGCTGGCTAACGTTGTTCAGACTAATAAAAGACGTGCAAGTGGAAGAATTTAACCAAATTAGGAGTGTAACTAAACAGAAAATAAAAGCACCAGTTTACCAATGTTAAGAGAAGCCGACCATATTTCCTCGATTAAGCATTTGAACGCTGATTGTTTTCATGGCTTGCAAAACCCTATGCTGATTCAAGACCCGGAACTTTTTCGAGGTCCAATGCTCATTAGTTAAGAAAGCTGGCCATAACTGATCTAAGACTGCATTATAAATTTATGTTTAATGTAAAAAACATATGTGGTATTAAAACAGTTAAACATTTAAATCAAATGGCGTATACCGTACCATTCCTTTAGTTGCTATTCCGAATCAGATTCGTCAGGTATACATAATGATAAATCTAAACTTATGTCGTTTTCATTCACCTAACTCTGGTCTTCATCATCCTGAAACAGCACGTTTTGGGCACAAACGTAACTTCTTTCTTGGGGCGCTGCAATCGTTTAACATCGTTTGGTGAAGCAAGCCCAGATGCTTAATTCAGGCCCAGCACTTTTTCGAGGCCCAACTATCGTTATTTTGGTGAGAACTACACCTTTGCTCGTATTTGAGCTCCACAGCTGTTTCGAGACCCGTGCGTAATCAAGGAAATACGGTAAAGCAAAATCAGGGTCAGGTGCCCAAAGCTGAGGACTCTGCAATGCATGAACAAATACGTAAAGCTAAATTATTCGTTGCAAACCATTTATCAAATATGACTTCTTTTATGGCACAACCACTTCATGCTTGCCGTAGTACCACTTCTGAAGAAGATAGCAAAGAATAAAGCCCTTCGAGATACGGCAATTCAGGGGCAATTCAAGTCAAGATAGATGCTTGTGACTGACTTTTTTTTTTTACTTTTCCCGGTAACAACAATGACCAGGAACAGACACTTTGATACCTCCATCGATAGTTCGTAAGTTTCAATATCATTTTTAAAAACTAAAGATGACATTTTTGAACATTTTAAAGTATAGTATTTATCAACAGAAGTAGAAACTGGTTTTCAAATCAAGCTTTTTTAATCCGCTCAAGGCAAGATGTACGACAATAAGCACATTCACGCTTTCATATTATAGAGTGGCATACATCATCAGTTCTCCCCAACGCATTAACCACAATCCTTTGCCTGAAGACTACAGGAATATCTTGAGACAGAGGATATTTTTTGGTCATCAGATCCATTAGACCATTAGATAATTCGAACCACTGATCTTGATAGTTTATGAAAAGAACCTGAATTTCAAAGGATAGAACCTTCAACCATGACTAAAGGAGAGTCAGGCACTTATCTTCCCTTGCAGACTTGACCTACACAGGGCAGAGATCTAAAACAAGGATTCAGAATTCCCGATTTATTTTCAAAGATTACATCGGAGAAGGAAAATGAGCAAATAAATGAAAATGTCGAGACTTCAGAAAGAAAGAAGACGGGAACTTCGCAAGAAGAAGATAATGACAAAGAAAACTTACCACTAATATTGGCCACACAAACCGAACCAAAAGCCATAAAGGAAACTAGGGAGGATCGTGATGCATACCAGTGGTATATTGCTATGAAAGATGAGTTCGGTTCACAACTTAAAAACTAAACATGGGAATTTAGTTGATTTTCCGCAAGGTACACAATAGGATGCAAATGGTCAATTTGTATCAAAAAGACTGCCGCTAGTGACAATGGGCACTACAAAGCTATACTAAGAGATGAATGTTATGATCGTAAAAATACAGCTCAGAATACTTCAAAACCTAGTCATCAGTAGCCAACCTATCCAACATACTACTACACCATTCGCAGTCTAAAAAGGGATACCATAAGGACCAGTTCAATCTGAAGACTGCATACTTGAACGATTTCCTGGGAGAAGAAGATGTTGCCTGTTCTTCATGGAACAGCCTGAGGTGCGCATTGCAACTGGACAGGGAGAAAGGGTTTGTCGAATCATTCGAAGTGTGTATGGCATAAGACAACCCAGATGACGATGATATATCAGATTCACACAAGAGATGCTGAAAAAGAAAAATGTACAGGTGCAAGTCCAATGCATTCACATTCAATTTGTGAGAAGGGCACGAAGTATGTATACTAGTAATGTACATCAGTGACATTTCAGCTATTATCTCAAGCCACAGAATATGACAACTGGCGAAAAAGATTTTAAATACAAGTTTAATAATACTACATAAGGCAGCACAACAACCCTGTGGCAGTCAAACGTAGCGTTCAGTATTGCTATTAGCAATGGAGTTCGAATACAAGGACCTCTCCCAAAAAGTGCAAGAAAGTATCTGAACAAAGCAATTATTAGACGAGGTCAGTATTATAATCACCAAGGGTCATCCTCACCAATAATAACACTCGAAACTGACTCGCAAAATGCAAGAGCTCACGGCGTGAGTTATGTGGCGAAAACCGTGAATACATCAATGTAATTTATTATCACATTCGTGACAGAAATGAAATAATTTCATCACAACAAAATTCAGCATAGCTGATTAGCTGGCTAATGCCCAGCGCGGTACAAGACAAAAGTTTCTAACTGCCGTACTGTATGTGTCCAGGTGAATAGCTGTCGCCTGGAGGAAGTCTGTTAATGCTATCTAGTTGAGCTGTTACAGATGAGTGACGGCAAGTTTAGGACATCCAAGGTCATCGTCAAAAGAGAAGTTCAGCTAAATCAGCACATGAGCAGTACTAGAAAATATAAGAAAGATTCAGATTAAGTTGTCCTAATCAGACTGATGCGGTAACCACTGGCTGCATAAACTGAAGTCTTAACCTGACTTCACTCCAGTCCACAAGCACCTGGAAGTTACGTCATTTACAACTTCTATCGCGTTAATTTGAAAATGTAAGTTATTATAACTAAGGTGATAAACCTTATCAAAATAACACTCCCTTAGTTTCATGAAATTGGGCCATAGCCTGGATTTTACGTTTTACCCCCACAGTAATTGCTCCCAGGAAAATAATACTGTAGAGGTTCGATGAATCAATTATTCCTATCAGTCTAAAGAGCTCCATCGTAAAGCATTGCTAACAAAAAAGCTAAATCACTTCAGTAGTAAAAGGGATTACCAATATTTTCACGATCGTTTGTGAATTTGTTAATCACTATGTACTAGAATAAAAAATAACATGTTTAGTATTCATCCTACATCTTTTCGTAGGCTGGAGTACTCCATCTCCAACTGGAATGACTGGGTTGATATATGTCGTCTGGACCCATACATTACTTAATCCCAAATTAATCTGATTGGATGCGGGATCCTCCATAAATTCATCATCACAGTTGTTGGGGAATGGTGGAAGCTAGGCTACGTTCCGCTTGAATTGTTGTTTCACGGATCACCCTTTTAATATGAGATAACTGAGATAAACGAGATTTTAGATAAACAAGATTTGAGGTAAGTGACATAAATGCGTTTTTAGATAAAGAGAGGCTTGAGAGAAATGAGATAAACAAGAGATGACATAAATGACAACTAAATTTGATACACACGAGATAAACGACATTTGAGTTAAACGTGATAATCAAGATTTGACATCAAGGAGATAACTAGTATTGAGATAAAAGAGAAAAACGAACCATGAGGTAATTATGAGATTGGAGATATTCAATATTTGTCTTGATGTATACCTTATTTAGAAAACAAAAACGAACTCGTTTGATGCCTGAAGAAGTTCAAATGAACAGAATCCAACAAAGGAAAGTAACACGAATAAGACTTTGTGTAAGGTTTACCTACGGGAAACTTTAATGTGTATACAAACTTAGACACGTAAATAGTATTAAAACCATTGCAATGGTTATTTAATATGATTATTTTAAACGGTTATTTATTGTTTTTTATACGTGAGTTTTTGGAACGGCTAAAGATCAAATAAAAGTCAGACTTCCAGCACTTTTTGCTTTTTAAACAAAAAAGGAACAATATGGTATTGTTTGGTTCTGTTTAGATTAAAAGTAATGTAGTTTTGATATCGGAAAAAATTAAAGCCAACCTCCTTGGAATTCACGAGTCAGGAGTCACACCACTCGTCTCGATTTGTTGACTTAATTTTTCAATACTCTTTAATCAAGTCTAATTTTCATTCGTGTCATCTATTGATGACACATGACGAATAATTTACCTACCGTGTTCCAAACTAAAAACAATAAAAAAAATACATTTTAATGCAGGGGTAAAGTTTTCCGTGGACTATTTAATACAGTAATAAATTTAACTTGAATCTACATCTTAAACATCAACCAAGTTCCTTTTTGTTTTCTAATTCGTGATACTTTGGCATACCATGTTGTTCATCATAGGACTTCAAAGGGTTTTGTAGCTAGCGTTAACCACTCCTGGTCAGTTACTAGACGAAAGCCTGCAATACCCAGAATCCCTGGCGGTCACCCATTCGCGTATCAATCGTGCCCAGTGCTGCTTAATTTCTGTGATCTGTCGCAGGGCAGCGCTGGCTTGTGTTAAATCGTAATCGTTTACAGCTCTATTTCAGCGACTTTTGCCATTATTAGTAATTGCAGGATGGAAAGCCAACTGGGCAACGGAAATTTTACTTTAACGTGGAGAGGCTGACCTCAAACCTTTAAATAAAATTACAAACAAAGGTGTCAAGATTACCATAAAACGAGTTCGCTTTTGTTTTGTAATTCGTGTTGCTGTGGTGCATCATCGTGTAATCTTTGTTCACAAAATTGACGAGTACTAACTTTCGTTGCTTCATTCTCTCATTCAGTACAAATCTTTCCGTTGGTATATTAGTTGTCTGAGCTCTCTTTCAACTGAACAAAATGTATGTACCAAATTTGGTTAAAAAATATCCAAAAACAGATATTGAACCAAAATATTGGCTTTTTCATGAAAGACTAAAGCCAAACCACGTAGTGCACTAATTGGCTATTATAAGACCCATTAGGCAAGTGCCTTTGCTATCACTACTAAGTTAATCCACGAATTCAAAAAAATTATATTGCAGTTTAAAACAAACACCAGCATTAAAAAAAAAACTTATGTAATGTTAAGATTAACAGGACTTACAGCCAAATAGGCTCCAGAAGTGTTAAATAAATAAATATAGATGCAGACCTATGTACTTTGCCTGTTGGGCGTAAATATCAAACTGACTGAGCGAGGAATTGAACCAACAACCTTTGAATACAAAGGCCGAATGCTGTGGGACTTCGGTCTTTGGTTTCAAAGGTCGTGGTTTCAATTTCCTTCTCAGGCAGACTGACATTTAAGTCCAAGAGGCAACGTAAATAATTTTGCATCTGGATTTATTTAATGTTAAGATTTTTTGGTAAATTTGTTATTCCAGACGTAGAAATTAATTTTGAAACAAATTGCATTTTTTCATTTAATTTATTTAAGTTTTTTAATTCTTGGGTTGGAAAAACACTTCGTGCAACAATGCTTAAAAAAAAACACTAACAGACGGTGAGAACATTCGGTTTCTCCGAACTAAAGTTAGAAATAATTTTTTGGAGTTTAAAACATGCGATACGTCACGTAACACATACAGCAATAATTTACAAGATACGGTAGAAAATTGGTTATTTTGTGACTGTTTACCAGCGACACGATAAACACGATAAAATTACGATCAGTTTAACACCTGGTTTCTTTTTTGGACAGATGAATTTGAATTGGATGAAATTGCCTGCAATGTATGCCTAATCTTATACATGCTAGTAAGTGCCATGGAGATCCTTGGTTTAAATACAGTCAAAGTAGCCCAAAAAAAGTGTTTAATCTAGACACAGAATTCATTTTTACCGAATGTTATAATTTAAGGGTTAATATTTAGTAATGATCAAAATTACTTCACCCGAGTGAATAAGAGTGGTTAGCTGTTTATGTGTCATAAATAAATCAATGACCTTCAATATTTCAAAACCAAGGTATCAGTAAGAAATAAACTTTGGTCACCTGTAAAGATGTTTACTTATTGACTCAAGCCGACACCACAATTGCAGATACTTTCAATATTATAGCGCTTCACCATCGAAACTTGTGCAGTAGCAACCAGGGAAAACGGTAAGGATGACATTTGGTGGGTGTAAACCAGATTTGCCGACTTATTAAATTTGCCTACTCGTTTAACCGGTCTATTTATGAAATTTGCCAAAATTTGCAGATTCTATCATTGCCCACTATCTACCTGTATTTCATTTATCTATCGTTCTTACACAGCCTCGAGATATAGGGACTTGCTGGCTGCGCTAACCTGCCCTTGTACAAGTGTCGTTAAAAACTTAGCTTTGGCATTATATATCTATTCCTCCCCCTCCTTTTTTTTTTTCCGGGCCCCCCCGCTAGTTATTAGTTAAGTTTAACACGATTCCATTGAAATCTAGTTATTGGCAAACAGAAATGTTAACCGTATCATTTTGGCAAATTGGCATGCCCAATTAGTTTTCCGACTAGCAAAAACAAATTATTACTTAGTTTTGACGACGTTTCTACCGACTGGTCAATCATTGAGGGGGGGGGGGGGGGCACCCCCTGCAAAATCAGCTCCGGCAACACCTACACTCGTCATATTACTCATGCGCATTACGCGCTACATACCCAAGGCCTACCGCGATCTGCACAAGATCACTCAAGAAAGCTGCCTCGGTTGCTAAGATCTATCTACCAAGTTTTAAGGCCAACAGTAATAAATCTCAGACGAAAATAAATTGTGGCTGGGAGGTGGAGCAGAGATCTAAGTAGGGCCTCGTTGTTGGAATTGACGTATGTCTACTTTTTCCCTCCCCTTCTCCCCTTCCAGCAAAATTACAAGCCTGAAGAAAGAATTCATCGCCCGATCCTGTTAATTATGGACGTTGATAGCTCGACCTGATTGACAGGTTGTTTATAGTTATTGTTTGCTGCACGCTAAGGCGGCTGATTCGGCAAACGTGTGGCGTCCAAGGTGTATTAGAGGACTAATGCCAGGATGCCGGCAACAAAATAATTGTTCTTATGGTTTACAACGGACAGCACCACTTAATACAGGGGAAGCCTGACACACAAAAAACAGAATTGTTTATTAGCCCTTACAGCCTCTGAAGAAACGCGTTGAAGTTAATACAATGTGACAGTTTCGTTCACGTTTGTAATAGCTACGCATGATAGTAACAGATGGTGAATTATGTTAATAGTCCGAGCAAGGAGAAACTTTTATTAAAATAAAGTAAATTCAGATAAAAATCTACGAGAAAGGGAGAGGCACTTACGGAAAAGTTGACCCCTAAGGATGGAAACGGGAGCCAAAACACAGCAAATGATGGTTTATTCCCTCGAATCACATGGCTAATAATTACGGGTATTTTGTTGTTGAGATTTAGATTGGATGTTCGCCTGAAGACCACGGCCATGAACGCCATTCCCCTCTTGGATTCTGACTATGTTGCATGATATTGGGTTACAGACAAAGTCACTTGCTGGAATTGCCTCCACAATGATGGCGGACAGGAAGCTTACGATTATACAATGGTGAGCGTGTACATTCAGTTACAATAATATTATTGACATAATGCGTCTTTACAAACCAACCACACTTGCAACAATGGGATAATGCGGGAAACCACATTAGTGACCAGTTAGACCGCGTCGTCATCACCGAAGAAAACAACTGTGGACCCATGCAGTGATTGAGGCCAATGACCTTGATTTTAGGACGTATAGGTTAAACAGACGGCCATGTGTTGTGGATGTAACTTCCAGCAATAATATGCCGCTACAGTTGAGTCCTAAAGTTGATGTGACAAAACGATATTTGTGGTCATCAGCCATCCATTCTCCGCACAAGACCTAAGACATACTTGCCTTTAGAAGCAGCCTGTAACCTAGGGCGATATGGTAAACTACCTCACAAGCAGATAACTATTTGAGCCGTTCCAGCTATGATACTTCCACTTTGAAGCGGTGGTTACATCCATTGAATATGGTGAGCAAATTCAGTCGCAGTAACTAAAAAAAAATGTTGGAGAAACTTAAGTCTCCCGAGTAGGGTAAAACAAGCACGGCAACTCCTAAACTGTGATACTGTTTGCAAAGTGTATCCTACCACAGCCATAGGTTTTAACTAAGTTTCCAATAGTTGTTCGATTTTATTTGCAATTGATGTTTTCATCGTTTTTAAGATGTACAACGTTTTCACATTTGTGGCAACGTTCCTTTAATATTTGCGTTGCCTTCGTCGTACACCACAGGAGTGAATACAACAGGAATGATGAATTATGGGAAGTGTATCTCACGAATCTCATTCAAGCGAGAGTAGAGGCGAGAATATGAAGATAGGTGGCTTCCATGGGCGCCGCCATGTTTCTTGCGTTTTTAAAATTTTTGTTGGCGGAGCGAGCGAGCGAAGCGTAGCCTATAATGAACACCAAATTGCAAAATGTTGGTCCGTCCGTTGGTTGCACATTTTTAATCTGGGTGGAGCCCAAACGAAAGATCGGACTGGAATGAAATTTGGTACAACGTTTCATACCCTAATTGGTATTGCTGAGCCACAATTTGCCGTAAATCGAAAAATTATTATTTTTAATTTATTTCTAACCCTCACCATTGTAAATTTGGAGTCGTGAATAGTTAACGAATTCCGACGAAGCATACACCATGCTAATGGTAGCCAAGTGAACTTTAAAAAACATGGCAAATTAAATTTTGGTTGCTTCTTTCTAGCTAA
Source organism: Lithobius niger (assembly GCA_023313725.1). Taxonomy (NCBI): domain Eukaryota; kingdom Metazoa; phylum Arthropoda; class Chilopoda; order Lithobiomorpha; family Lithobiidae; genus Lithobius; species Lithobius niger. The sequence goes on along the minus strand of JAHWFP010201755.1, from coordinate 5,366 downwards.
TAATCTTTTTCGACGTAAATCAACGAAATAATAACATTTGATGCTTGCATTTAACCACTACAGTAACAAACGCAACCATAAAAACAAAAGGATTCCATTAACGACACACGTTAGTTTCATTTGAAAAAAGAATGCTTTATGGAGATTATTCAATTCAACATAGCAACGAAAGTGGCCCCTACACTAGCGTTGGGAATCCCGAATATGAAACCTGAAATCGTCGTATCAAGGCCAAGCGGTATTATAAAACGATATTGACATCAGACGAAACACGAAAGCACGAAACACGAAACAATAATATGCCCGCCTCTCTCAATTCCTGGTTACCACGGTAACGTGAATACTCGAAACCAAAACCGTGTTGCATCGCATGAAGGAATAGGCTTAATCTCGAACCACTGTTGTTAGCTGCTACTAATGAAAGTAAATCGGAGATAACTATTAGGCCTTAAAGTAGGGATGGGTCGGTAACCGAAACCGAAACCGATTCGGATTTTGTGTCGGTTTTTTTTTGAATGGTGTTCGAAAAATCAAAGATTGATTTGTTGTTTTATTTATTTTTTTAATAATTATCATTTTCTACGCAAAATGTTATTTTTTATTCTTTTTAATAATTATCATTTTCTATTTTATTTCTAAAATAAATAGTAGAAGAAAATAGTGCCACAGCTAGTCCCAAGGTCTATGACACTGCTGAAAGTGAAAGCACGAACGAGTTAGAAGATAGTAAAATTACTGTTCCAAAAAAAAAACATAAAAATATCTCGTTGAGATGGAGGGTGACCGAAACCGAAACCGCGGTTTTGTGGGCATGAAAACCGAAACCGGAACCGAAGTCACAAAAATAAAACCGACCCACCCCTACCTAAAACCTAAAACTAGATCTAAAATCTAACTAATTTTTGTGATGGTTATTTCTTTCAGATTATATAATAAAGATCGCTGTTGCACTCATAGAGTTAGGATTTATCTTGCATTGCGTGATAGAGGTGTGCCAGCTCAACATTTTCGTTGGTGGCGGTGTCAAATGTTATACCAAAGCAGTATTGTGAACCTTTTGAATCTTCTGACTATTGTTAAAAACTATCGTACTGATGATTGTTTGGCTTGCAGTTAAACGCCTTATTACGTGCTGTTCTATTTTTACCCGCAGCGATGGCCCACGTCTTCAGTGTTGGCTGCGAAAAGAGGCTACAAATAACTAAACAAAAACTAAATGCTGGAGCAAACGAAAGCTTGTTAACGTAAATTTGACACCTAACATAGGCCTACATTAAAAAAAAAAGGCTAAAACTAGAAAAAGGCTAGCAAAGAACGGCAGCTGTACGTCACACCAAAAGGCAAACAGCCCAACAAAGCCCATTAAGTATTACACCCAGATTTTTAAAAATTATTAACAAATGTGGTATCGTCATTGAAACAAAAACTAAATATAAGTTTGAAATGAAGATCCGTTCGCTCCGCCTACAGTAGGCCCAAAGCTTGTTTCCTAGAAATTATTAGTTTGCTATTTTTAGGGCATTACAATAATTTAGCAAATAAAATAAATTAATATACAGATCATGGGATTGTCCTCTCGCTAATTTTAATCACACGAGAACACGAAGTTAGCTGGCGCCATGTTTGCGTTACGACGCGCCGGACGAAGTCCAGAGAGCAAAGGTTTGGAATGTTTTGTTCCTAGTACAGTTGCGACCTCTTAGTGTAATCAAGGATGCTGGTAAGTTATCGAAGAAGGGGACCCAAACACATGCCTGTAACACTGATAAGGAAGGAAGAAGGTTGGCAATTTTGTGAATCATCTGCGTATGGGTAAATCTCAGTGACTTTATTGCAATTATTTTTTGTGTGTTGCAAGAAAAAATTGTGAATCATAACATACATAGAATCCATGCGAGAAAATACGTTAACAATAGATTCCTGCAGATGAAAAGAAAAAAAAACAACCACACAGTATTGCCAGGTTGTGTTGAAGGGATATATCAACTAGGGGTATTTATTTAAGGTTAATACCTTAAAAATTAGATTCATGATATTTTGGTGCCATTTTTTAATTTTATACGTTAATGTTATTTTCCATTGGTTGAAACGATGGCCGAATTGTGTTGCTGCCCATCTTCTTAATTTGGCTTTAACAATGACTGTGATGCAACGTAGTACGAAATCGAAAAATCGCGAACGTCTATAACACACAATGATTCAAGGAACCGTGGAAACGTGCACAGCCAATGGAACGCCAGCAATAGTGAAGATTATCGACGTTCCATCGATGTTGGTAACCCATTGTAAAAAAGACCTGTCCATTTGTAACTAAAAGGAGACATGTATAAAATAACTATAGGTGAATCCCGTGTAATAGATGCTTGTCTAGCAGTGCATTATGCCGACATCCTCGCATCGCGTAGCCCTGCAGCCCCACAGCATTCACCGTACGATACTCTGGCACTCTGTAGCATTCAATCGCTGCCAGCACTCCTACCACATTCATCTACTGCCAGCAGTTATTTATTTGGTGGTTGTCGCAATTTTGTCAGATGGAAAATAGGGAAAGAGTGTAAGAGTGGAGTCCCTTTTAACTGCATCTTCGGACAGAGAGAATGGTTCCCACAAAACCACACTCACAAGGAAATTATTTCAAAAACATTACAATTCTTTAAGGGCTTTTCCAAGACCAATACAATCTATTTGAAGGATCTTCATTAGCAAACTTCACCAGGTAGGAAAACTCTTTTCTTCTTTACCGTAGCTTGGCCCCCCCCCCCCATGGTCATTTTAAGAGCCTAGTAAACAACTGATGAAAAAAGACTATGGCTGTATACGTGTACGCTATTTTGTTTTATTTTTATTATTATTTTTTTTTTACAGGATTCTGGGTAGCACTTGTGTTAAATGCTGTTTCGTGGAACAGGTATGGTTGCAGATTTCACATTATTGCTGGATAGATTAATTGTGGTCGCTGAACCATCACTTTCCTTACAGTTTTTTAACTTTGTCATTGTTATAGTACCTAGATTTTTCAGTTTTTTACCAACAATCAACCCTGAATTATCTGTAGAGTTGTGCTAATCACACTAAGACGATTAGTTTTTAACCATTTTACAGCGATGTCATTTAGCCAAGCAGAATGCACCAATCATTTGCTGACCTATCATGTCCATAAATAAAAAATGGTAAAAATATTTGAATACAGCAGTAAGGTTTCACGTGGACTAAACAGTACAACAACACTGCAGTATCTGAAACCTTACAGGAATGTTAATTTGTGTGTGTTCGTTTGCTGTTTTGACTTCAGATCAGTTATACCTAACCTTAAGCATCAAATGATTCGGTTTTTTTTTTTATAGTAGCATGCGTTTTCAGTTATTATCGACAATCAATACGTCTACAATCATCGGATCCCATCGTTATTAGAAGAGATAGTTTTGTCATACTATTTAGAGTATTTGACCCTCACTGCTGCTCAACCGAGTTCTGCTCGTCCGAGTAAGGGCTAACTGAAGACCGTCAAGAACGCGTTGTGTTTGATGCACCGTTTGCAACTTTCGTCAAAATAGATTATTGTTGATAGGTAAAATGAATAATTCCGTGTTTCAACTTACCGCATATAGTTTTAAACCAAATTAACCACTGCACTGTTACTAATGTTGGCGCTAATGACCTAGCGATCGACGCACCATTAAGCCTCCCTCCTCCTCCCTCCACCCCCTTCCCAATTAAGCTACGTTGCTAATTTTGAGGCCTCAAAATTGGTAGCCAGATATGATAGAAAGGCGCTTTTATTTCTGGTTTTAAAACCTGAACTAAACCATAGGAGTTGATTGTGTTTGAATGGATAAGCAACTCCCAGCTCAAATGCATAGCCAAAGTGCGTAGTCTTCGATGGCAAGCGTGACTCACGAATGTACCCAGAATACAAAGCGCGTCTGCTACTTCCGCCTGACCAAGCCGCCATGAGGTATTCGCGGTTGATCCGCTCGTAGGCGGTGAAATTTTCTGTGAAATACGCCCTGTACTACATTGTTTATGATGTATCAAACGTAGGTAAGATAAGAGATTGTTATATTGCCAGGCGTTACGTGCCATTGTGTTTTGTAACAAAGTTTGACAGTCGAACGAAACCATAACGCCGATTCTTGGGGAAGTAAATATCGTATTTTTGTAACACGAGACGGGGTGCTTATGAATGCATGATATTTGCAAGAAAGCCGGTGTAGAATGAGTCATCTTCTTGTGACAACAGTAAGTTTAACCAAGTTAAAATGTCGTAGCAGCAGAAAAATTGAATAAATTACTAAATCTAATTTAGTACCGTTATACCAGTTTAGTACCGCGTTATACTAGGCGTCGTCTGCTTTCTCCACCATGTTGAAAGATGGTTTAGATGGATTAAACCTAGTGCGTTGGGTGTAAATTTCCGATCGCGCGGCCGCGAGTGCCGATTGGCGTGGCGGTACGTCCTTTGACGCCGCGCTCTTAAACTTCCGGTTTAGTCAAGTTGCTTATCCAACAAAACACAATCAACTCCTATGACTAAACTGTTTTAAAGTGGGCAGCAACAATCACTACATGTGCAAGCGTTCACCTTTCTAAATAAAAAAATTAAAAAGGTCAACAATTACTTACAACAAATTTGTGGTGCACGTCACGAAATGTGACATTATCGTCACGATAAAAGTTTGGACTTCTTTGCACAAGACGCATTATTTATTTCCGGCAGAGCAAAGCAAACGAAAATTAGCGTTTGTGAGCCGGTACGCACTGAAAGATATTCAAACCCGTGAAGAAATCCTCATCCAGTTTGTTTAGCGTTAATAAAATGACATCACTGAAAGTGGTCGGGGATTTGGAAAGAAACCAAAAAGGAACTCAATCCATCACGTCTTTCAATTACTCATTGAGGGACACATTTTAAAAGCTTGAATATTGAGTTCATGTCAATTAACCAACGAATTTTCGACTTATTCGTAAGAAACGCAGGATGTGCTGCGTGAGTGAGCGAAGCGAATGAAAATCAACGTTTGTTTAATCTTCAGCAAAACTGATGTCATAAGTGTTCACTAAACCTAACCAGACCAAACGAGAGAAACTTAATTTGACACCGCATGGACAAACACATGATAGACCATGACCGCACCAATTTTTTTGAACGGTGCATCCAACACCACCCGTCCGTAGAACAGGTTT